>JAGFPH010000082.1:642564-654362 GCA_018207615.1 Philaenus spumarius
TTACACTATGAAACCATAGTCACAAAACACTGTATTTACACTATGAAGCCATAGTCACAAAACACACTAATCCCACTATATTTCAGATTCATTTTGTTTGGCATCCAAGTCACGGTTGTTTAATTACACAATAAGTTACCTTAAATGGACTCCGCCACGTAATTTCTGTCTTGTATTTTGTTTGTACTAATGCGTTTCAGAGCATATGCTTTACCCTCAGAGTTTATCCCTCAATCGAGTTCGTCAATACATTAAAATTTAAAATCACAGACAAACATAAAACATTTACACAAATACATAAAACACATCGGCATACACACGGTGCGCATAGTTTCAATGCTGTCGGACAACTAACGTCTCATGCTAGAACTTTGCAGTACTGTTTATTTAAGATCGGTATCTTGGATCTTGATAGCCGTGTCGTATATTGTATTCGAAGAGAAATTCAATTGGTCGTTCAATAATTTTATTTATTATCTTTAAAGGCTTTATAAATTTCATATTCTTTGATGAAACCACTACGTATTTGTAGAAAAGGAAAATATTATGGATGCAAACAAAAGACAAGAAAGAAATCAAGTGGGCGAGCCCGTATAAGGTAACTTATTGTGAACTATATTTCACTTTTCAAATCCCACTTGTTGCTCCAAATTCAAACTTTGGAACTTCCCAATTCTCGGTTGTTTCCTACATTTGTAAATTTCCTTTGTGCATAGGACATATTTTAAAAATCTCGAAAGTACTTGAATCTTCCAGACAAGCGATCAGGCAAAAGAATTTTCCAGACATGATCTAGCTCTATTACTCGCTACAAGATGATTTTTGTATAATTCCGCTAATCCCCACAAGATTGCTAGGTCCTGCACTTAACTTCTTTTCTCTCCACAAGATGCCAGTACTATGCATTTAGCATTACAGTGACTAGATAGACAGTGTGGCCAACGAGCGCTGGCCGCCATATTGTTTCCAACTCAACACGGGTTTATATATTAGCGTAGGGACGATTTTTCGCATTTAACTCCAATTTCCGCTTCAAAATTGTTCTTATGCAATTGGATTATTACATTGTCACAAAAATTGTCAAGTATAAACCATTTTTTTCGATATATTTGCCTCACTAAATGAATGAATACAGAAAATACCGGCTGGCACTTTTTTACTACTCGTGCACATTGTTATTTAAACATCTATATATCTAATTAAATTTAGTGAAGTATATACTATTAATATTTTTCTTCATAAGAAAAGTACAAGCAATATTTCTGTGTAGTTGAATTTTTAACAATTATAAACAACAATTTGAGTAGTTTGTAGTTTAGTACAAATGGAACAAAACTACTATGGTACATTTAGCCCCTTGAAATGTCAAAAGTTGGCTCTTTGAAAAATACCTAAAGTTTTTTAAATTATAAATCCAAAATTAGAAAATGTAAAAAATCTGTTTTAAAAGAAACAATTAAAAAAATATGTTTTTCCTAAAATACATTTTTGGAAGAAAAATATTAAATTTCAGCAAAATTCAAAAGTTTACATATTTAAAAAATGTATGAATACGTTAAAATGCAAAATTAGGGTTTCTAAACTATATTATAAAGGATAGATATATGCTACCCAAAAATAACCTCAAGTGTAATTTTGTGCGTTGTTATATATATATTTTGTCTTCTAAAAACTAGTAGGCCTATTAGTTTTTCCACGAGTAAAAAAGTTTATAAAAACACAAAATATGTTTCCGACAAGGCATAAAATAAAGCCTAATATATTCTAAATAGGCCTACACAAAAAATAGTAAACACATTATTTAGTAAGTAGGCTACCGTATTGAAAATAAAAAATATGGCGAGTAGGCCTAGGCGTATTGTAAATTTTACCTTAAAAGGTTAAAACAAACAAAATATGTTCCAAAAAGGCATACAACGAAGCCTAATTTATTATAAACAAAAATATATTAGGACTACCACATTATTTTGTAAGTTGACTATTACAGAAAGAATAGGTAGGCCTAGTTATAGTTTTCACGCATTCAAGCAATTAATAATAGTCTACAGTGACAAGAGATAAAAGTAGACTATAATGTAATAAACCATGTACCAAATAAATCTGAAGAATCTCCTGAGTACAATGATATATAATATAACTTAATTATTGCTAAAATAGTACTTCAGGTAGGCTACTCTTTGCCAGAAAGAAGGTTAATGGGAGGAGTGAAAATAAGAAATACAATCATATACAATGAAAAATAATTGCGTACAAACTTTATTTTAGGTTTACATCACTATTTACATTTTGTCATCTTAATACTTGTACTTAATACTGTCAAAACCACTAAAAGGGCCAGTTATCTATAGACTGTAATTTCAGTTTTTACTAAGTTAACACTAAATTACAACTGAACTATTTAATAAACTTAATAATTAAATCATAAACTAGGAAAACCCATACAAAAAAGCAAGAAAAACAATGAAATAACAGCAGTAATATCACGAAAAGAACTAATTCCTATTTAAATAACATTACAGTACCGTAAGCAGAAAAATGGAAACAATATGGCGCAGCCAATAGAAAACAAGACGTCCGTTGACCACACTGTCTCTATCTAGTCACTGTATTTAGCATGGACTTAAGTAGTTGTAGCAATACATTCCGAATACATAACTCACAGCAGGTGCATCTGCTATCTCTTCCTCAATTAAATGTCCTTGACACTGGTTTTGGACTTAAGTACTAACCGAAATTGTGAACGGAGCTGAGTCTACTCCGCGCCCTGCACCATAGATATCTCATTTGCTGGTTAGTCCTAATATAAAAATGTGCACGTAATTCAAAACTATGGTGTTGATCTAGCTACAGTCGATTCCACGTTCACCGTACAGTACGGAGCGCCAATAGCCATGTTATCCAAACGGCAGTCTCAACGAAACTAGACGTAAAAAAACATCAACTCCCACGCAACGCTCAGACAGTTGATGCAACCCACATGACAATAAACATGATGTTCCCAGTAATGGTAGTAGCATGACTATCTCCAGTAAGACCTGTACTGCACGGTGAACTTGGAATTGAGTGTAGGATAACCTTTGGGCTAATAGGCTAAAAAGTTTGGAGGCACCTGTATTATTCTGCTCTTCATTTTTCATTAACCCTATAGACACAAAATGACTATAGGAAAAACAAACGAAATATAAAATTGTATCCCAATGTTGAGGATTTAGTGGGCCCAGACAAAACAAAATAGGCTTTATCTATATATATAAAAGCCAAAACCCACTGACTCACTGACTCATTCATCACGATTTCTCAAAAACTACCGAACGGATTGGAATGAAATTTGGTATGTAGCTTCCTCTAGGGCCATAGGTGCTCACTAAGAAAGGGTTTGAAAAAATTCGAAATTTTAGGGGGGTTTGGGGGGATCAAAGTTATTAAAACATGACTTCTTCAAAACTACCGAACGGATTGGAATGAAATTTGGTATGTAGCTTCCTCTAGGCCATAGGTGCTCACTAAAAAAGGGTTTGAAAAAATTCGAAATTTTAGGGAGGGTTTGGGGGGAACAAAGTTATTAAAAAATGACTTCTTCAAAACTACCGAATGGATTTGAATGAAATTTGGTATGTAGCTTCCTCTAGGGCCATAGGTGCTTACTAAGAAAGAGTTTGAAAAAATTCGAAATTTTAGGGGGTTTGGTGATCAAAACTATTAAATCACGATTTCTTCAAAACTACCGAACGGATTGAAATGAAATTTAGTATGTAGCTTCCTCTAGGACCATAAGTGCTCACTAAGAAAGGGTATGAAAAATTTCGAAATTTTAGGAGGGGTTTGGGGGGGATCAAAGTTACTAAAATCATAATTTCAGATCTTTTATTATTATGACAATATAGTGCTTTTATTATTTAAGATCTATATATATATATATATAAGCCAAATACCACTCACTGACTGAACACTTACTTAAAAAGA
Source organism: Philaenus spumarius (assembly GCA_018207615.1). Classification (NCBI taxonomy): domain Eukaryota; kingdom Metazoa; phylum Arthropoda; class Insecta; order Hemiptera; family Aphrophoridae; genus Philaenus; species Philaenus spumarius. The sequence continues at coordinate 646,528 of JAGFPH010000082.1, forward strand.
ATACAATTACGTTAAAAAGACTGAAAATACAACCACCACGGGCAACGCCGTACGGGTCAGCTAGTCAATATATGTAGCTGACAAAAGGCCTATTTTTACAAAAGTCAATCATAGAGGTAAAGCACACTTTTGGATATTATATTTTATGTTTATTACAGATGGGCTATGCCAAGATGGATCAAATAGGACAGGGAATACATCTGCGCCAATTTGCACGAGCTTTCATCATCGACGACGGGCAGCAGCGACTTGTATTTGTGTCTGCGGATTGTGGAATGGGAGCTCATGGTGTTCGTGTAGAGGTAAGATTAATCATTTACATTAATAGACACAATTTAAATATATTGTTTTACTTTCATTAACATAGACTGTCGTACTGCCAAGTATTACCAAAATTAAAAATTGTATCGCTTGTTTCAACACTGTATAGATTTATCAGTTGAATAGAGGAACAGTCATGTACTTAAAATAGAAAACCACTTCTCTGTGAAGCTTAGGTTTTTATTTATTAGTTGTTGAGGTTCGGAAAATACAGTTGGAAGTTGTGCCTTAGTGTGCCATATTTGAAAACAAAATCATCAACAACAATCAAACATTTAAAAAATTAATTTCTGAAAATCGTAGGCAATTTTTTGTTTCCATTTATAATATTACTAAAGGTCTATGTTCTATAGATCGAAAACACTCACTTTTTTAGTTTGTTTACCTTTCAGTGAAACGTTTAGTTTTGTTGGTTGTGAGAAAGATCAGTGCAGTCGACAAATGTTTTATTTATTTAAAGTACCGTCAATGAATACAGAATAATATAAGAAGCACAGGCTCCATGTTAAAAATTCTACGCAAAAAAATAGTTTAGCGACCCACCACCGGGCAGCGCTGAAGTCGCCAAATCTATTGAAACCTGCAACTATTATTTCAAGAAACATCCACTAGAGAGTAGCGCAGTCGTATGAGACAGCCTCCCCCTCCCCGTCTGCGTCAACCCTACAATTTGACTTCGTCCGTCTTGTAACTTTAACTTTTTACATCCTTTATAAAACTGTCTTGACAATTATTGTGCAATAGCATAACCAACAACGCTACTGAGGCGCTTCTTAAAACTGTGCGTGTCCCAGATACAAACGTTATAACCTAACACACACTATACCAAATATATTGACAAGAAAATATTATTTTAGTTCTTGTTACAATAACTTAGCCTCTAGATGTTCAAATAAATCACTATTTATGACACTTAATCTTTAATTTATTTACACGTACAAGACACCTGAACATTGCACATGACATTTTAACTAGTGGTAAAACGACCAATAACGCGTTGGCTTTTAAAAATTGTTTTAAATTACATAATAAATCCTATACTACAAACATTAAATACATGACAAAAGTATTATAAGTAGTGTTGTACATTTTAAGACAATTGTATGTAATATAATAATGGCTTTTTTAAATTTTTTTTTCTTTTGATACTATGATCAAAATAAATATGATATTTATATTATATCTGAAATATATTAAACAATAGTAAATATCATATTTTATTTTGATCACAGTATCAAAAAAAAACCCCTACACGGAATTTACCTAAACTGGGCGATCAGTTGTTAGTTGTGTGTTCGGTCCTACATACTGTAAAGGTAAATTCCTGGTAGATTTGTTTCTTTTAATTATTAGATTACTTTATTTTATTTGCAGTTGCATTATTACTTTCATTTCACTATTTTTCTATTGGCAAACCGTTGACAACTCACTAACAAAACGCCAAACACCGCTGGCCAAATACTAAACACACACTCAATGATAAAAATAATGTGGCTATTTTACTTTAATCGCTTCAGCGGGCCTACAATAACCTTTCTGAACAACAATCAAACGAAAATAGTTAATTTCTCTTAGTATGACATCAGTTAGAAAGTGGGGAGGGGATAGTATATAATTACCAAAAAGGGTAACATTTATTTATTTCCCATTGGATAACACAATGTCCATAGGTTTACATAAGACTGTGTATGCAGGTTTGTTGCTTCGGGGTATTTTATGTGAATTAATAGACCATTTCTAAATGAAAATATATACTAAGATTTATCAATACAGTATACATGTTCACAAATAAGCAAGATATAAAATTTTACCAATTATTCTCCATAAGAATAACATTGGGGCTGAGTATGCAGGTTTGCTGCAACAAGGAACACAAAAAAATGGATTTTATGGAAATATCTATATAACTCAACTAGGTGACTCCACATACCAAGTTTTATTAATTTATGTTCATAATTAAGGGAAACGTAACATTTTACTTTTTCGCCATAAGAATAACATGGGGGCTGAGTTTGCAAGTTTGGTGCTACGATAAAACACAATAAGAATAAGTATATAATAACTAAGTAATAAATTACTAATTAATTTTAAATAAGAATAGTTGTTTGCTTTGTTTTCAAAAACAACATTTACTTTTTTACTCAGCTGTTATATTGAATTCGGTTGCAAAGTGAGAACACATGGCATTATAAATTAAATAGTCAAACAAGATTAAAAATGGGCAAAAAGTAGTTTTTTTTGCCAATTGTAAACTTATAACTTACGACTGAGTAAATTCAGGAATATGTACATTTTTCATGAATTTGTCTATGAAATTGTAATTGAAAATTTGCTGAGTTTACAGGTCTGTTGCGACGGAGAAAAATACTTATTGATATTTGGTCAGAGATAAAAAAGACGCCAAAATCTTCAATTAAAACATACGCTTCTTATGATTTAAAGGGAAAATTATCAAACGATGTAATTGTTTTTTTTTAAACTGATCTTAACCTCTAAAAAAGATTAGTCTCGGTGATCTTAAATCTCCTTATCTTTCACAGGAAATCTAAAGAAATGTAAATCCGGATTTCTTACACTACTATTAGGACACTGCAAATAATGACACTTAATTCCGCTGGACATAATCACTTTAAAAACAAAATACTAATAATAACTTAATTTAATTGAATTACTTATTTTAAACTATATTAACAGGGAAACACATAGCTGGTGTCAAACGACGAGTAACTAGGACCGTTGTTGACAGGGGTAGTGAATGAAAGTTGCAAATGTTTGTTTTGCGTAGAGGAAGTGAGAGAGAAATATTTTTTGTACAGTCCGGATCAAAAGGGTCTGGTACAGTCAATCTTTGCTGCTAGCGCTCCTGTTGGTGAGTCGCCCAACTATTGTCTTCCAGTCGCTGAAAAGCGTAGACTTTTTCCCTATACCCCTGTGCTTCTTATTGTATTCTGTATTCATTGGTACCGTACTGCAAAGTTACTGTAATGATTTTTTCCCCTTTATTCAATTTTAACAGAAACTTGTCAACCCGATTTTTGCACCAATGTTAAGTCTACAACTAATTTCTCTGTAACAAATAATGTTGAATCAGTATAATATAGACTATATCTGACTTGACTACAGGTCCTTAAGGTGCTGCAGAAGTTCTATGGAAACTTGTACAATCAACAGAATGTCATGCTTAGTGGAACTCACACACATTCAACCCCAGGAGGCTTTCTCATGGATTTAATTTTCGATATAAACTCTTTGGGGTTTGTTCAAGAAACATTTAAAGCTCTTGTCACTGGCATTGTCAGGGTAATATTCTTTTATTAACATAGTCTTAATTAAAAGTGCCAATTATATAATTAATTTATGATAAAGTATAGCTATCTCACAATAGTGGGGCACCTATCCATGGAAGGTTCCTAAAACCTTTGTGTGAATTTTCGTAGATACAGTAGAGCGGCGTCGATAATCCGAACGTCAATAATCCGAAACATAAAAAATTCGAACGCATTCCGAGGCAACCCCTGCAAAAATTTTGTTTTCGCAAATTCCAATTATTGCGTTGTTAAAAATTTCACAAAAATCTCATCGCAGTTTGATATTATTAACTCTTTTTTAAACACTTCTTAATACCTGCTCTCACACGCCCTCACAACAGACTGGCTGTCAGTACTTTCACTGTCACGCTAATGAGCTGCTTTAGCGCTGGCAGTAAACATACAGAAAGTTCATTCATTTCTCTTTGTGTAATAACAGTGTGTCGTACATACAGTAGTGTACTATACAGTATTTTTTTTTTATTTTTTTATTTTTTGATTGTGTTAACTATAATGTACAAGTGAACCTTTAATTATGTACTGTACTGTAATTGAGAGTTACAAGTATAATCATGTTGGCCCTACTGAGTTAAAACATATTATGTAAGTAGTCTTACATACTGTATTGTAATGACATTACTGCTTATACTGTTTAACCACTTTAATCGATTAAAGGGCATATATTATATATTAGCCTAAATGGCATTTTCTTGGTTATTTTCAAAAATCCGAACAAATCGATAATCCGAACCCCCCTCGGTCTCAATTAGTTCGGATTTTCGATGTTCTACTGTAACAGGAAACAGGGTAAAATAATGTTAGCTAGGTAACTCACATTTTTGTAATACAGTAGAGCATCAGTTATCCGAATATCGGCCATCCGGATGTTTGGTTATACGGACAGTTATGAAATTTACTATTTTGAGTTTTTTAATGTTTTACATATCCTTAAAATTTTTAGTGTTGTGTTTTATTGATAACCACCGAAAAATCACAGGAATGTACTAAGGTACGTATGTATACACTTCAGTACTGTAATATTTTTTCTCATATTTTATGTAAATATCAATTATCCGGATTATCGATTTTACGGACAAAGTGGTTCCCAATTAATCCAGATAATCGATGCTCTACTGCAGTTATTTTAATATTAGTGTTATGTATCAACTTACCTTTCATTGTAATTAGGTCATGACAAATATTACTATTATTTTGTATTTATTTATTAGTACTAAAATGCCAACATTCAATGTTATACTATAACATTGAGGTTTTCAAAGACTGTGTCTGAAATTTTTAATGAGGCTGGATATGATCAATAAAGTAAAAAAGAATTAGCATTGTTTCTTGCATAGACAACTTATATCTCTCTATTATATAAAATAGTTTTCTACTTCTTCTTCTCATAATTATAAAGTAATAAGAATAGCAACTATCTAGCGAAACCACTGCCAAGAAAAAGGGCTTGGAAAAATTAGCAGGGAAAGAAGATCCTGTTGGGTCAGTAAGAAGAAAAATAAATCTCTCTATTATATAAAAAAGTTTTTCTACTTCTTCTTGTCATAATTATAAAGTATAAGAATATATTAAATACGTGTATTGCGTAGCGGTGACCATTGCATAACTTCCGGCGCCGTGTATTGTGTGCGAAGACGTATTGCATAACTTCCAGGTGCACAAATTCATGAAGTCGAATTCAAGTCGAAAAAATTAAGTTGAACGGGGGGTTGGGGTTGACGAGCGGAGTGAGTAGGGGGCAAAGCTCAATAGTTAATAATTATTTACATGTTATGAAAATTATTCCTATTACATAATATATTTATAGACGTTCAATGAGTACAGTGGTGAATGTAAACAATTAGAAACACTGAAGCCCCGTCCAAAATTTTGGTAAATAACACTACACAAATAAACTAAAAAGCATTTATTAATAGAGTTATTCTAGTTCCCTGACAAGGGCGCCCATATGATATTTTCTAGGGGGGCTAACCCGGGGTATGGGGTTTAAGGAGTACCCCCTCTCCTTCGGAAAAAGGGGTACAGGGAAATTTTTGACCTTTTAAAGTTTTCGAAACCAATTTGGCAGTTTCGGTGAAATGTTAACCCACACAGCATTGAGTCTGTACCTTTACACCGTCAGCGAATACACAAAGCTATAACAAGCCTAGAGACCTCAACAAGTAGTGATCCAGCAGCTCATGCAAGAACACTTGCAAAAATAAAATAAGTATATGTAAAATCAAATGGCACATAACATTTAAAACATATTTTAGTACTAATCTCTTAAAAGAAAAATACCTGACTATAATTAATAATACACATATTTTCCATGACCATGGCCCCCCTCTGCCCATAGGTATGGGCGCTCTTGATTGTTTTTAAATTGTATAATACTGTTCAAACGATACGATTGTTCAGATTTATATTTAAAAATAATTTCATACATTGTAGGTAATAAAATATACTGATGTTTTTTGGGTTCTGGCACCATTGATTTACTATCCTTCAAATGAAATAAATAAATAAAATATATATTTCCATTAATTTAAAACACAATCTGTATTTTGATAGACAGACTGCAGTAAGTAGTGAAATGCTCCCAGTGCATCCTATTGACCGTTCATAGCCAACTCTAGCGAGTATTTTCTCAGAGGTCGTATTTTCTGATTTTTATAAGATTTACCTTTATTTAGAGTTAATTCCGAATTTAAAGGTAACTAGTAACGTTTGAAACATAATCTTGAAGGCAATACACCCTGCAACGTGCCCTTTCTTACCTTGACCGGTATAAAAAATTACAATTTATATAAACTTTGCGCTATCTTGGACTAGGAACGTTTTAACACGTTACTCAAAGTGCCATATGTAAACGTACGCTTCTCATCCTCTTGGCTAAGATCAAAGTGTATTGTCTGCACTAAATATCTGCAGGGCCAGTATATTAAACTGAATTTTGGAAAATGACGGAGTGCTAGGGGCTTGCTCCACCTCTGTCATGGGTTGTCCTGGTATTGCAGTACCAGAGATAATAATACAAAGAGTACGGGACTGGCCCGCCTAAACAAGCAGTCGTACTATAGTATAAGTAACACATTTAAATATTTTGAAGAGAGTTAGTTCTGCTCTGTTTGTTACTAATCAAAAAACTGTACACTATTTTGTTAAACATTTAATATAGTCTGTGAACGGTAAGTATAGGATTATTTTCTAACAAAGTGAACTTTGTACATAATATACACCTTTTTCTGTATTTTCATTGTTTAGTTTCATATTGAGTATTATTAAAGAAAATATGTATAGTGTTAAGTAAAAGTATTTGAGAATACGAATAATTTATTTGTATTTTTTCCCATAATTAATATCATGTACTTTATACAAATCAAATATTAATTCTTAAACTCGGCGGCAGTCTTACTGAAACACAGTAATAAAACGTCTAAATAGTTGAAACTACGTAGTCAGTACAGTTACTAATATAACGGCAACGATTTTAGCTCAACTAGAGTTGTCCGTGTTCAAAAAACACACACACAAAGACATTTCAGATGCGTTTCTTCCGTGCCAAAGGTGTGAAATATACGAGTACACCATAGTAATTCGTTGAATAATGGCCTATAATCCCAGATTGAATTATTATTATGTATATCCTAGGAACGTGTGTGCTTTGCTCTGGTATTATAAATTCCAAACCTTATAAACGTGATGATTTTTCATTTTGTAGGGACAGTGCAAACGCAGCCCCCGCTACCAAAAATTACGCTGTAGGGGTCAGCCAGACCGAAGTACAATGGAAAGGCTTTGTCCTGGGGGAACCGCCTTCTTGATCAAGTTTATTCTGGTCTAGTTGAAAATAGTATAGCTGAACAAGATGAGAGGTTTATTTTCATGCACTAATATGTTTTTGTCAAAATCATTTTAGCACCACTTTACAGCTGAAACTTCTATAATGTTTAGTTTTTAACGTTTTGTGTTCGCCAGTGTTTGTAAGTGTAAATGTTATATGCCTGAAAACGGTATATAACTTGATCCCGCTTGACATGTTTGATTGTACTTCGGCTAGGAAGTGCTTCTATTCTCTTATTTCGTGCTTAATATATTGGAACAAATTTCTAACTTTATTGTCTATAGTAAGAGCATTATCATTTGAAATTACATTTCACTTGATGTTTATAAATATTAAAATACAGGGAAAACAAAATTTCTACC
>JAGFPH010000082.1:654462-677136 GCA_018207615.1 Philaenus spumarius
GCGTTTGCGGTCCTAATTGGATATAATTTGACAAATTTAGTGAAAATGTCCAAAACTATTATAATGTATTTTACTCTTCCGGTACTGACGGGTAAAGGTCCTATAATATCTACGGCGATTTGGTGGTTTTTCTTCACACAGGTTATTCCTTTAGCTAGGCTTATTGGAGGATTATTGTTATGTTTACATCTTTGGCATGAATCACAGGTTGATAATGTAGTCCTAATACGTCGTCCCATGTTTTTGAATACAAATCCTTCTCTTAAGATGTCAAAACATTTTTTAGCTCCACAGTGGAAGTAATAATTATGACACTCCCATATTAGTCGATCAATAATGTGTTCCGGTACTATTATTTCAGACGTTTTAAAGGGGGTGAAAATCACGTCGTGTTCTGGGGACCATGATCAGTGCTCACTTACTACACCCAACGTTATTAATATTGCATTGCCATAGGTCCTTGATAAGTGTTCAAAGTTTAAAATCAATCAGACGTTTTGAGGGGGTGAAAATTACGTCGTGTTGTGGGGACCATGATCAGTGCTCACTTACTACACCCAACAAAATTTATAAAATTAATATTGCATTGTCATCGGTCCTTGATAAGTGTGCAAAGTTTAAAATCAAATCCAAATCAATCAGACGTTTTGAAGGGGGTGATAATCACGTAGTGTTCTAGGGTCTATGATCAGTGCCCACTTACTACACCCAACAAAATTAATATAGCATTGTCATCGGTCCTTGATAAGTGTGCAAATTTTAAAATCAATCAGACTTTTAAAGGGGGTGAAAATCACGTCGTGTTCTGGGGACCATGATCAGTGCTCACTTACTACACCCAATATTATTAATATTGCATTGCCATAGATAGGTCCTTGATAATCAAATTCAACGTTTTGAAGTATAGGATTTATTATAAAATAAACATATTTTACCCCTTGGGGGAGGGTGTAGGGGGTGGGGGTGACAAAATGCACAAAAGGCACCTCCTTGGAGCCTAACGAATCTATGGTCAAAATTTCAGCTCGATCCGTTAAGTCTACGAGACTGTAGCCCTGTCAAAGAACGAGAAGAAGGAGAAAAACGTGAAAAAAGTCGATTTTTAAACTTCTATAGCTCCGACACCTGATGGTCCCAAGAGTTGAAATTTGTTATACGTCCTCACGGGCCACTCGAGAATGAGTGTATGAAAAATCAACCCTCAAGGACTCCATGGGGCTGAGCTACGGGTGGGTTAAAACCCCTACCGTACATGTGTTGTCGTGTAAACAGTGTCTTGGTCGCTTTTTCGAGTTTTCGCTTTTTATGGCGGGCGGGATGCTCTCGCGTCCCTAGATTCATTATAGATATTAAGATTATCCAAAACATATTTTATGTCTTGCTTGACAGTAATTAAATGTTTTTCTTTTGTTAAGATACACATATGACACGGATAAAAGATTAGTACAACTAAGCTTCGTAAGATCTGATGGCGCACCAATGGGAGCATTCAATTGGTTTGCTGTACATCCTACCAGTATGAACAACTCCAACACTTTGGTGTCCAGTGACAATGTTGGTTATGCTGCAGTGTTGTTGGAGCAGAAGATGAATCCTGGTTCTCTGATAGGCAAAGTATGTTTATAATTATAAATAGTAAAATAACTAACTAGACTAATTTTTTAAATATTTAAAACAAATTACTACGATTGACTTTCTGGTTAGATCAGATTTGGTTGGAATACAAAGAAAACCATAACTGAAACAACCCTTAATAAGAAAATAGCATAGCGTAGGGAAACAGTCAAACAGACTGATAGCTGGTCAGACATGGATATTTTGGTCTGAACGTGAATCTGAAAGATATTTTAACTTTGAGGCAAACTTTGTCTACCAAAAATTAACACATACCTTTCTACTTTATTTTAAATATGTAGAGAATTGTTTATTTTTTCTGGGAAACACCTTAATTAAATTGTAATATTTACATAATTGTTGGTTTAAAATATTATGTATTTGGAAGTCTTTTCAAATTAGATGGATCACAACTCCTTTTCTCATTTAATTTTTGCCTAGCTTTTCCACTTTTTTTGAGATATTATCAAAAGTTGTACAATAGACTCTAAAAGTTGTGTTTTTAATATTAAGTAAAAATTTTTTACTATTAAAAATTAAGTGATAAAATTTAATTTCTGGAAATAAAAATGTTAGAAACCCCTAAAGCGTACTTTTAATTTTTACTTGATTTGGAAAAGCAATTCCTTTGGGCTATATTAGCAAATCTGTTTACTTAATTTTATTGAAATGATGTTACTGGTTAATAACTTATGACAATGATGTTTTGTAGACCAAGTAGACTTACTAGAACTTATTAATACTGGATTAATTTGGCTCACAGTTATCCAAATTAATGAGTATTTGGTTAAATAGTAAATGAAAAAACCCGCATATTCAACATAGTATAAGTTTAAAGTAAATTAAAAACACATAGCATAGCGACAAAAAATGTTTGTTGTACATTATTTAATGTAGTTCATTAACATAATCTATACAATATATAAAAAGCAAAGCCCTCACTCACTCACTCATCATCACTAATTCTCCCACTTCCCACGAAACTAGAGATATGAAATTTGGCATGTGTATACTTTGTAATGGAAATAGAAAAACTAAAGAAATTTCATTTTGATATTCATATTTTTAGGGGTAGTTTTGGGGGTTCAGGGGTAGTTTTGACTGACCACAGTTTCTCAAAAACCATACCACATAGGAACTTGAAATTTGGTAGAAATATTGCTCATAGGCACTAGAGGCACACTAAGAACGGATATTAAAATATTTTGCCTGTAAGGGTTGAAACAACCCCTAAAACAATACATATTGTTTGTTATATATCTAAAAAATATTACCTCCTAGGAATGTGAAATTTGGTACATGAATTTTCTACAGGGGCAAGAGGCGAACTAGGATGATTTTAAAATATTTGGCCTGCAAGGGTTTAAACAACCCCTAAAACAATAAATATTGTTTGTTATATATCTCAAAAACCATACCACCTATTAACTTGAAATTTGGTACACATACTGCTCATAGGCACTAGAGGCCCAATAAGAACGGATTTTAAAATATTTGGCCTGTAAGGGTTGAAATAACCCCTAAAACAATAAATAGTGTTTGTTATATATCTCAAAAACCTTACGTCCTACGAATGTGAAATTTGGTACATGTATTTGCCACAGGGGTAATGATTTTAAAATATTTGGCATGCAAGGGTTGAAACAACCCCTAAAACAATAAATATGTTTTGTTATATATCTCAAAAACCTTACGTCCTAGGAATGTGAAATTTGGTACATGTATTTGCCACAGGGGAAATGATTTTAAAATATTTGGCCTGCAAGGGTTGAAACAACCCCTAAAACAATAAATATTGTTTGTTATATATCTCAAAAACCATGCCAAATAGGACTTTGAAATTTGGTACACATACTGCTCATAGACACTAAAGGCAGACTAAGATTTTAAAATATTTGGCCTGTAAGGGTTGAAATATCTCCTAAAACAATAAATATTGTTTGTTATATCTCTCAAAAACCTTACGTCCTAGGAATGTGAAATTAGGTACATGTATTTGCCACAGGTAAAATGATTTTAAAATATTTGACCTGCAAGGGTTGAAACAACCCTTAAAACAATAAATATTGTTTGTTATATATCTCAAAAACCTTACCTCCTAGAAACGTGAAATTTTTTATAAGTATTTGTCATAGGGACAAGAGGCGTACTAAGAAAGGATTTTAAAATATTTGGTCTGTAAGGGTTGAAACTACCCCAAAAACAATAAATATTGTTTGTTATATATCTCAAAAACCCTATCTCCATATTAGACATATTTTTCATAGGAGCTAAAGGCAAACTAAGTAATGATTTTAAAATATTTGGTCTTTAAGGGATGAAACAACAAATACAAAAATAAGTATCGCATGTTATAATTTCCTTAATATCTAGAAAACAAAAATGTTTTACGTTTATTTCTTACTCGATAGATATAAAAAGTAAACCAGTTTTACATTTTGTAATTTCTGCTAATAGGTGAAAATGTAGTAACAACCCCTAAAACTGTAAATATTAATTGAATACCACCTAGGAACGTGAATTTGGTACACATACACATATTGCTCAATAGGGGCTAGAGGCGAACTAAAAAAGGATTTTAAAATATTTAGCCTTTAAGGGTTGAAACATCCCCTAAAACAAAATATATGTTGTTTGTTTACTTTCCTTAAAGCTGAAATTTTTTACATATATATTTCTTACTAAACACATATGAAGAGTAAATTACTTTTACATTTTGTTACTTGCTGCTAGGAGTGAAAATGTGTTAACAACCCCTAAAAACAGTAATTATTAATATTCATACATTCCTTAAAACTAGAGAGCTGAAATTTTGTACATTTATTTCTTACACGGTACACATAAAAAGTAAACCAGTTGTACATTTCGTTACTTGCTGCTAAAGGTTGAAAATGTAATAACAAACCCTAAAAACAATCAATACTAATTTGTATTCTTTCCTTAAAGCTAGAGAGCTGAAATTTGGAACTTATTAATTTTAAGAAAATATTTAAGACGTAACCTAATCAAAACTAACCCAATCTATGCATTCGCAATTTAAGACGCTGCAAACATCAAACTAAGGCTGTGATTTACCAGTCTGTAGATTTAGCTGTTGAAAAAAAAAGACGCTCTTCACTCTGAATTTTTTATTTATTTAATTTATTTAGCACACATAAAATGACGAAGACGATTGACGGGCAACCAGTGAGCAATAAATACCAAAGTAATTGAATATAAATGTTATAATGCACTTTAATAATAATAGATGAAAGAAAATGAGAGAATACTATGATAATTAGTTATAAATCATGGTGATGTAACAAACAAATTCCCTGTAGCGAAGCACGGGTATTCAGCTAGTACAGTTACAAAATTCATTAACATTAAAAAATTTTTTAAATTTTCTGTTAAATAGAATTTTAATTTATAAAAGAATAAGGAAACAATAGTTCCAAGTTTTATGTTATTCACTTTTAACTTTCTGACTAGTATAGCCAACATTATTTGTTATGTTTTATATTATGCATCCAGACTGTCTGGAAAGTAAGGAATATATTTTAAGTGAGAATTAATAGGTTTTTAGTGAATTTCCATATGAAAAATGAGCTATTGCAGTGGCCCTCATGGTGAGACTCAAGGTCGGGAGTAGCAAATGAGCACCGATCATGGTCCCCTGAACACGTTTTGGGGTGTCATTAAAATTCATATGTATATACTAGGGGCCCTGCCCCTGGACGCTCCGCGTCCCAACCCCGGCTCGGCCTTCGGCCTCAGATGGCTGCTTCGCTTTGCTCGCAGGTGGAAAATTCGATAAAGAATCTAGTTAATCTTTTGCTCATTTGTACATAGGTGACCGAGCATAAATCAGCTGTTTTATTTGGCAGCTGACTCAAACTCATTAAACATTATCTCCATAAGATTAACATGGGAAATTTGAAGGATTGTATACCGGAGCTCCTTCTCGGGTGAATAGCGGCTGAACGGATGATAATATATAAGACTTGACATATCTGTGAATGATTATGTTCAGTTTTTGATCCTAATTAGCTGTTTTATATATAATAGGTTTGTAACAATCAATGTTTGAATTGAATTAAAATATAGTTAGCATTTTTCGTTGATTTTTGTTTGTGTTTGTTTTTAGTTTGTCAATGTAACCTCAAAAAGGTAATACTACATTTGATACTGATTTGATCCAAATCAGTTGTTGATCAAAATCAGCTGTTTTAAGCTTTTCATACGAACAGCTGTTTTTGTGTCCCTGATAAAATCAATAGAAATCTTTCTTCCATAAGATTAACATTGAAACTTTGAGGGCCACTTTGAGGGGCGTAGCCCTAATGTCCTAGGACTTCGGTAAATGGCCTAAAACCTTCCCAGGGTTAACCTGTGTTACTATGCAAAATTTCAAAGCAATCGGATGGACGGTATACGAACGCAAAGTGGACAAAGAACCAAAAAAAAACCCCATAAGGAATACACAGCAGAAATTTGCATTTGATTATAACGTTTGTAAGGCGAAAGATACATGATTTGTAATGCTTGATGGCAAATCTGGGCGTGCATACCTTTAATTTAAGACCTCAATTATGAAAATCGGCCGGGTAGAAGAGCCAAACGGACTCGGAAAAGAAAAACAGAATTTTTTTAATATATAAGATTTGTTCGCACTCTAGCGGCCGCATTTTAAGTCCGATTTGGTCCAAATTTGGTACATGAGTTGGTTGTCTATGTCGCTCGGACGAGTTCGTTAACCAAAAAAATCCAACAGCCGGAAGTACGTTTTTGACCGAAAGTAACTATTTTTTGAGATTTTTACTACGAGAATGAAATATTTTTGCGTTTTTTCTAAAAATATAACTGTAGGATAATTTTCTGCACATTTTGTTTTTTTAGGCGAATTTATAGCTCGCTTGGTTTCCCCAAAATCGACCAAAACGTAAAATACCATAAAAGTACCCGGTTCGAAGCCAAGTGGTGCAAACTCGCGATGCCACTAGGAGGAAACAAATTCTACTAATACATTGCGTACACACAGAGAGCTGTTCAACGCCTTCGTGAGTAGACCTATTTCCCAAATTGTTAGTTGAGACCCTAAAACATAGGCATAAAAACTTAATTTTGGAAATTTGCTCAACTCACGTCAGCGGTCCAGCTGTGTGGTTGAATTACATTTTTAACTCATAACTCGAGAATACAACAAACAAAATGGCGGATAGAAATGGAGGGTTTTCAGACTTGTGTGTTAAGGGTTATCACTCGAGTAAAAGCATCGAATACAGTGAGCTGAGCCAACCTTAAGAAGGATGGCCTATGATATTAAATTGGTAAAGCGCTCGAGCACGACTAGAATATAGCTTGTATACACTTTTGTTTTTACTTATGCCGGTTTTACTAGCGAATTTCCGTAGGAAAAATGAGCTATTACAGTGGCCCTTATGGTAAGACCCAAGATCGGGAGTAGCAAATGAGCACCGATCATGGTCCCCAGAACAGGTTTTGGGGTATCATTAAAAATCATATATATGTATATGTGTTCCCACTCTAGCGGACGCATTTTAAGTTAGATTTGGTTCAAATTTGGTACACATGTTGGTTGTCTACGTCGCTGGGACGAGTTCGTTAGGCAAAAAAATCCAATAACCGGAAGCACATTTTTTGACCGGAAGTAACTATTTTTTTGATTTTTCCTACGAGTTTTTTAGAGTTTTTTCTACAAATATAAATGTAGGATGTTATTCTGCACATTTTGTATTTTTATGCAACCTTATAGCTTGCTTGGTTCCCCGAAAATCAATCAAAACGTGAAATACCATAGAAGTACCCGGTTCAAAGCAATGTAGTGGATTTTACCATGTGGTTGGCGTGCGAAGCACACAATGCATTGTCTATTGAAGATACTCCCATTACTGGGGTTGGCGTGCGAAGCACGCAATGCTTTGTGTATTGAAGATACTCCCAATATGGGGAATGGCGTGCGAACCGTTTTGCAGCTATTCAGTTCCGTCGTGAATATATAAACCTATTTCCCAAATTGTTGGTTGAAACCCTAAAACATAGGCCTATAAATTTTATTTTTGAAATTTGCTCAACTCACGTCAGCGGTTCAGCTGCGTGGTCGAATTATTATTCAATTTTGGTCTAAAAAGTAAATAACTGAAGAAAATGATTGAAATACGAAGCAGTAAAATAATCTTAATAGAATTTTAAGCTATCTAAGAAATGAAAAACTTCCTTCCTTGGTATAAAAACTGCTAAATACAATTTGAGGAAACCTTTTAGACCATATTTGTAACTGCATATACTAGGAGTCAAACATCTTTGGAAAACGTACTTTCTTGGATCTACACTATTAACAAAAAACCTACTCAACTGCAAAAATAGTTTAAAGTTGGTAATTTACACAACCTTTTTGTCAGCTTTAAAAGGCAATGAGAATGGAAGAAAATGAAGTGCTGATAGTTTTTATTACTAATCATACTATTAAGTATCTAATTTTGATATTTCTTTATCACTATTGAGTTTGAATGTTTCTGAAAATATTTATATTTTATTGGTATTCAACAATAAAGTACTTCTGTGAATATTTATTTCGGTATTCTTTTTTCAGGGATCTTTTGTTGGAGCATTTGCATCGAGCAATTTAGGAGATGTTTCCCCAAACCTACAAGCGCCTCGATGCGTTCAAACTGGCCTTCCTTGTGATCCTATTACAAGTTCATGTACTGGCGAAGATAAATGCATAGCATCAGGGCCTGGTGTTGATATGATGGACAGTACACGTATTATTGCAGAAAGATTATTTGAAGGAGCTTGGGTGAGTTATTCATAGCTATATGTTTCAAAAATCACCGTCACTTTGTGTTTTAAAATAGTTCTTTATTTTTCGACTACAGATTTTAAGCTTAGTAATATTTATAACCAAATTCTCTTTATGTTTATGATCTAGAGCAACCGGATATGCTTATGTATAACTATTTGTTTTTGTGACTTAACAGCCAACAATAATTATGAAGTTTTTCCTTCAATTTTTACATATACACTACACGTGTTTCGGACCTTATTGTCCATCGTCGGGAGAAGAAAACACTTAATTAAAAACATTCAACTTGAACACAAAATGACAGTCATCTACATATGTTTATGTTTATTGTGCATAACTGTTATGTGGATGAATGTGATTTTATGTTCATGTTGAATGTTTTTAATTAAATGTTTTCTTCACCCGATGATGGACGATAAAGTCCAAAACATTTAAAGTGTGAAATTTATTTAAAACAAAAACTTCAAAAGGATTGCTGGCGATAAAGTCACAATAACAAATAGTTAAAATTCTCTTAAATACACATTGCTTCTGTAGGCTCATAAAAATTATTTTTACTATAAAAATACACTGTGCAGAAATGAAAGAAGGAAAAGTATTTGGGAAATGTTACATGTAAAGTGTTATTTGTAACACTTTGTTTAAAACTACTTATCTAAGTGGGGTTTAACTTTAATGGTACATTAACACGTTCCGTGCTGAGGGCGGTTAAAACCACAAAAAATGTACATCGCCATGACTGAGCGGGGCTTTAACCGCACATGCACTATTTATTTTACATTGGAAAAGAAGAGATTTAGTCATTGCCTATGGCCATATTTCGTATCTCAGTAGTTAGTAGAGACCCTTCTACAAGTACTGTTAGCGTAGCCTAGGAGAATATCGACTATAAAAAAAGTTATAGGCGTTCAAAAACTGCCGTTTTTCAGCCAAGTTTTCGATGCATCAATGAACTTCCGTGTCTCTGTATTCTTGACATAACCTCAATTGTTTTTGTAAATATGATTGTCCTTATTTGAATAAAGTTTGTTCCTTATAGTAAAATGCAAATTATTTATTAAAACTGTAGCTGGAGGAAAAATGTTTTGTGTCTTAAGGGAAGAAAGTATCTTAGTGGCCCTCAATAAAATTACCATCCTCGCTGCGTTTTGCGGTAACATTTCCTTTCGGGGTGACAGAGTGATACTTTCCTTGCTTAAGACACAAATTTAACCATTTCATTAATGAAACATTTTCCTTTTTTCAGAGTTTATGGACAGGCGAAAAAGAAGAAGTGAAAGGACCAATAAGTACTGTGCACAAGTTTGTACAGATGACAAACTATAGTGTTACATATTTTGATGAAAAACTACAACGGAATATAGAAGTAAATATGAAATGCAGTTAATAGTGACAAAGTGACAAATAAATTAGATGGTAAACTTTGAAAATTTCTTAAAAATAAACTTGTGATTACAGAAATTAAATGTTTAATATACTTTGATAAAAAAAATATGAGTTTGAAATATATTTTAAACAACTAGTTAATTAAGAAACATCCCTAGGTTACAGGATGCCCTCCAGCAATGGGTTACAGTTTTGCTGCAGGAACTACAGATGGACCTGGATCATTTCTTTTTACTCAGTCTATCACGACTCCTAACCCTCTTTGGAATTCTCTTCGTGATTTTATAAGAAAACCCTCTGCAGAACAAGAATCTTGCCACTATCCAAAGCCTATATTGCTCAGCACAGGAGAGGTACCGTATAATGTTACTTACAGTTTGGAAACTGTCATTTTGTATTTTAGATTTTTTTATTTGACACTTTGCATAAACATACTTTGTCACAAATATATTTTAGTTTTGAAAATATGAATTAACAAAAATAATTTTTAAGCAAACTAATACATATTTTTTCCCTTTCTATTTCTTAACATTTGCAATGTTTACCCATTAGAAGTTAAATAATACTTGGAAAAAGATGTCAATATTATTATGAACTATTTCATTCTATCACCAACTTTACAAAGATATAAATATATATATAGAGAGCTATATTTCTGCATACAATGATATCAAATTTTGCTGGACTAGGAAAGTGTGTTAGAAGTAATATACAATGAATATTTTTGAAAAATAACTTGTTTTCTAATTAAATTTCAAATAAAAAAGATAATAGACCTGATAAGGCTTCACACTTCAGAAAAAATTCTCTATCTAGAAATCAGCAAGGTAAGGTGCAGAAGGTATTTAGAAGAAGATGAGAAGAAAAGGGAACAATCTGAAGAATTGAAAAGGGCACATAGTAGAAGAAGTAAATGTTAAAGCCTGTTGTTCTAAAAATAAAAGTTATGCGACTCGTAAGTCAGTAAATTTAGTAACCCAAAGTAGTAGTGATGTAAGTGTAGTAAAATTATAGATCACGAATTAATTGGGAAAAGTAAAAACCAAACTGAAACTTATTTTAAACAAAACAACATTCAAGAATTTTCTTCTCTGTGCAACTTGGTACAAAATTAGCCGTCTGTTTTTAAATTTATTATTTTAAAAGATACAAAAATTTTGTGATCAGAAAAGATGTTCAATTAGAATTCTTTGGAAATGGCAATCAAATGGAACATTTTAAGATTCAAAGCAGCATTATAGCTGATTTTGAGATAACTAATGTTTCTTTTTTCGCAGCACATACTTTGTGCAAATAATTTCCCCCTTTCTACTTGTTTTAGTTACATTACTTTTATTTACCTATTACTTTTTTTACTTGTTTAATCATTTCCTTTTAAAGTTCAAGTTTCCATTCGAATGGCAGCCAGAGATTGTATCAACTCAACTATCACTTATTGGAAACATAGCGATAGCATGTGTTCCAGGAGAGTTTACAACGATGGCTGGCAGGAGGTTAAGAGATGTACTGCAGGAGAGTTTGCGATTTAATTCTGAACAGAACATCATCATTGCTGGGCTTTGTAATGCCTACTCCGATTACATTACAACTTTTGAAGAGTACAGTGTAAGTATGCCTTGTATATAGTTTGTTTGTGTAAAAAAATACAGTCGACAGTGATTCTTATTATGGTTAACTTTTAAGGTTGGTAAAGACATGTAACAACACATTGTAATACAACATCATATCTTTAATATTTAGAGGCGTACTGTAACTCCAACATCGTAATGTCGGAGCATAACATAGGCGAGTCACATTGCTTGTTGGTTTTTCAACATCACATCAAATGCATGTTGCACATCCCTCTGGCATCAGTGGTGACCCGACAGTAAAAAAATTACAAATCTTTATTTTAAATAAACTACTTAAATTATATCAAAAACATAGGTTTGTATTTACGTTTAGTAAGTACTAAGTAGGCTTAAAATATCAAGAAGCATATCAAATTTTATGTGCTACTCATAATGTTATGTGCTCTTTCGGTGTCAACAGCAACAGCTAAAAGATCTTTCTCAACATTGAAATTGATAAAAACTTGGTTGAGAAACCGCTGTGGGCAAACTCGTTATAACAGGCCTAGCGTTATTATATGTGCACCGAGACATCTATATTGATACATATTTTTTTTTCTCTCTGCTTACACACTTCCTCAGCAAGGGATATTTACTTGTAATTTAATTATCTATATTGACAATAAAAAAGTTATAGATAGGTACGTTGAAAAGGTAGGGGAAAGGAGAAAAACAGTGCTTTAAAAATGTTAGTTTGTATACAATCAGGGGTGGGGGGGGGGTGATAAAAATATATGAGTCATATTAATAAATATTGGAGTATACTCAGTGAAATGTTTAATGACTGATTGCTGATAATTAATTATTAATTTAATTTAATTATTTCATAACAGATCAATTGATTAATTAGAAATAATATTAACCATTGAATGCAGTAAAAATTGTTTTATCTATAATCAAGTAACATAATGCATTCTTTCAAACAGAAATAAAATTACAGTTACAAATTAAATTTTCGACTCTTTACACCAAATCTATTGATAACTTATTCTGCCCTTATGTAAATTTCTCTGTGCATACTCAAAAGAACAAGACCATTCAGCCGTTGAATTCGTCAATTTTGTACGTGGCGCACGTGCGGCTATCCAGTTCCTGTCGGTTTTTTCAACGGACACTTTGAATGTTCACCGTTGATATTTGGACGGGAGATTGAAAGTTTATTGTTTTTCAAGATATTAATTTTCCAGTGACTACAAATGGATTGTTCAGAAGCGAATTTAATGAAATTAACAGATTCCTACAGAAACCAATCCATTATTTGGGATCCTCTGCATAAAAATAATTAAAAAAATATGAAAGCAGATGCTTGGCGAGAAAAATATCCGCGGAGATGAATAAACCAGCAGATCAGTGCAAAAAATAATATCTTTACTTTTTATATTATATTGACAAAAATATGTAATCATATATATATATTGACCGCTTATTTCTTGCGACTTCAAGTCCAAAGTACTGAACTATTTATTTGTTTTACAGTTTAGTGTACCACCAACGTTGAGGTTTCTTTTTGTTTTTTTACAAACTTGCCAAAGAGTAATGCCGCACCACTCATCGCCTCATCGCGAGATTTTCCCATCGCGTAGACATGTTTACAACTTTACTGGAAAATAAATACTGAATTTTGGGTTTCCTATGGGTCGCCAACTGAAATCAACAATTCCAATGACCAAAGGCGAGTGCGTGAACCGCGAAGAACACATCTCCTCAAAACTTAAACACATGCACAAAAGATAGGTCTATGGAATCCGTGGTTCACTTATTTCTTGAAACTGAAATCTCTATTTTGCATTAAGTGTTTAGATTCTATATGTAATTTTTCATCCTTTTTTAGTTTTAGCATTTTTACAAGCTTAAACGTTTTTGTGTTAATTTGGACTTGATGTTTGGATTTTTTAAAGACTCAAGTAAATGCAGACCTTGAATATTTTTAAATAACAATTAATTATTAAATGTTTTTTTAGTACGTATTTAGTACATGTTTTACTATTAAAAGTCAAAACTTTATAAAAATATATTTTACAAGATAACATATACCCTATATCAATCTATATATATAAAATTCAATGTATGTCCGTTTGTCCTTTATGCGTTACCAAACCGTCCATACGATTGCTTTGAAATTTTGCATAGTAACACAGGTTAACCCTGGGAAGGTTTTAGGCCATTTACCAAAGTCCTAGGACACTAGGGCTACGCCCCAGTGGCCCTTAAAGTTACAATGTTAATCTTATGGAAGGTCAATATTAAGGAAGAAGAAGAAATATTTCTTTTGATTTTATCAGAAACAGCTGTTCGTATGAAAAGCTTAAAACAGCTGATTTTGATCAACAACTGATTTGGATAAAAAAATGAATATAATTTTAGGTTAGGTAAATCAAGCAATGAGCAGAATCCATTATAATTTACATCGATCCTCAGGGATACGAATTACAGGCTTTCAAAGTTTCAAATTAAGCAATAGCAAAGCATTGCCGGGTCAGCTAGTTAAATATAAAGTTAGAATAATTATAAATTATATATTATACTTATAAATAAAACAACTAATTTTACTAGTTCTGTTCACTAACAAAAATGTGCCGTTCCCTTTTGTACAACCCCTTCTCACAGTGACAAAAGTAGAGTATACAATGAATCAACCTGTCTGTATTTTTTATTTGAGTTATACTGCTGAAACCTCTCTTTTCCTCTATTATCGGAACACATTTCTATAGTGACAATGCGGGTACTGTAATTTAATTAATACATGCGTTTGTTTTGGACTAATATATAGTATCTTCTTACGTCGATATTACTCGTTGAGACAATAGATTGAGATCCAGTGCATCCACAGTTTGATAATCAGACCAATTAATCAACAAATTATCCATTTTGAAATCGCGCTCTACTGACTGGTTCAGCTTCACTGGTCCAGAATGAGTAAAGGAAAGGAGTAGAAACGAATACGTGAGACAAC
Source organism: Philaenus spumarius (assembly GCA_018207615.1). Lineage (NCBI taxonomy): Eukaryota > Metazoa > Arthropoda > Insecta > Hemiptera > Aphrophoridae > Philaenus > Philaenus spumarius. The sequence continues at coordinate 668,831 of JAGFPH010000082.1, forward strand.
AATATAAACTGTGCTGGTATTACGTAGGGATCTTTATATAAAAGACAACTCGCTTAGCTGGAATTATCTTGGAGTGAGAGGGCCACAAAACATGTATTCAAATTAATTCCTCCAAAGATATTATAAATATAGCTTTTATTTTAATTCCGTACACACAACTAATCACAGAGATATTAATTCATCCAACAACAATCAATCTAAACCTTTATAAATCTTATGCCTAACTCTACGGGCAAAACTGAGTTCAAATAATATATTTACTTCCCAAAGTACTCAAATACGGATATAATTTAAATAATTAATTACTTCAATTTATTATAAAACAAACAAAACTGATTCTACTTAGCTTGATGCTAAAACAATTTCCCCAAATATTCACAATAAATTTTCCTCACCTTAATTTGTCCTCATGGCTTCTTCCGGTCAGCCCGTGTCGCCCTGATGTACACCTACACTCGTTCCACCCAAAAAAGCCCTGTCTCGAATTTAGTCGCCTCTATTTAACATCTCTATCCCCACTCAGTTTTACTCACTAGCTCGGTCGTTGGCTTACTACAAAATGCAACTATGCGATTTGATTTCATCGCATGTTGCACCGTAGGCTACCAATAAAATTCTACATCTAATATAGTTAAAATGTAAATTAACGATAACCCTCATCTCTCTTCGTAACACTGGACAGGCTGCGCGTCCGCGGCACTGCTTTGTTGTCTAGAAGCGATTTGTTGATTATAAGTGTAATCGAAGGGGGGGCGCACAAATTCTTATTGTGCTAAAAGAGTGAATAAAAACTATTACTAAACCTGATCTGCTCAAAAGAAATTTACCACTGGTGATGCATTTTTTTTGGCATTGGCAAACATGATTATATGCCATGTTAAAATTTTCAGGGAGGTGTTGTTCCCCCCCCCCCCCCCCGTTACTTGTGTACAGTCAGTTTATTTCTGGATCTTCAAGATCGGAGTAATTTCACAATATTTTAAGGGTTTTATTTTCTATGTAGACCCTATATTGGATAGTTTTAATTGTACAAATAAACAAATAATAAATCTTTTTCAACAGATTTCTTCACCTGCCTTTTTTTCCCACCTAGGTTATTTCTCTCTGTATTAAAAACTTGTGAGGTGTTTGATATAAATAGCTAATGAACTAAATATCTCAAAATTTTAAGTTTTGATGTTTTGGTAATTTAATAGAAAGGAAAGTACAATTCTTAATTCTATTATTAAGAACACACAAATAAGATAATTAAGTTTAAACAACAAAACTGACATCACAAAACTAGGGAGCATTTTGTTATAACTTACTGCCTTATTAACCACAAATCCCTGACATATTTATATTTATTTGCTTCTTAAAACGTTTTATTACTTTTATATTGTATTTGTCACAAAACTAAACGGATCCAAATAAACTCATTTTACTTAGGTACGGTAACCCGAAAAAGTTATTAAAAACTCAAAGTATTTTACAATATGTTATTTCTTTCAAATACCCTTTTTAGAAGCTATCTGGGAAACCAATTTTGTTTTATTTTGTGAGAAGCAGGAGATAACACAAAGGAAAAAGAGGACATATATCTCAATAGATAGTTCCAAATAAGATACAATACTACTTTACTATTACAACCTGCTATCAGTCGTAATTAACAAATTATGGAAGAAATAATTATTTATTTTTGTTGATATTTAAAAAAACTGTTATAAACTTTTTTTAATATTCATTTACCAATTTTTATTTCTAATTTCATAATTTTCTCTCCACTACCCCACAAACACAACAAGCTTCTTTTATACTTTAATTATTTGACTGCCAGAAATTAAAAAAGTCAAGGAACAAAACAATTTACTTCTACTCCCACCACTTTATGTTATAAGAAAGTTAAGATATTCAAATAATATCTCCTTATGTAATTGTTATAGTTTAAATCCTTGTCAATAATAGTTCTATACACTTTTAGGCTCAACGGTACGAAGCTGCCTCTACTATCTATGGACCTCATACTCTCACAATTTACCTAGATGTGTTCAGAAAATTAGCTGGATCTCTTACGCAGGTATTATTAAACCATAATCATATAATAATTATACAATATATAGTTTACCTTATACAGTAGTCCGAGCAATTCTTGATATTTTTGTAGTTACACTACAGCGCTGTTTCGCCGTTCACAGCCGGCTTCGTCAGGTGTAGGACTCAACACTTAAATAAAACAATACACAATAACACTGAACACACACGATAACACGACACAAAAATACAAAGTTTTATCGGATAACTCCTCGTCAAATGTTTCATGAAACATCCGATAAAACTTTGTATTTTTGTGTTGTGTTATCGTGTGTGTTCAGTGTTATTGTGTATTGTTTTATTTAAGTGTTGAGTCCTACACCTGACGAAGCCGGCTGTGAACGGCGAAACAGCGCTGTAGTGTAACTACAAAAATATCAAGAATTGCTCGGACTACTGTATAAGGTAAACTATATATTGTATATATATCAGCAATTCGTAAAAAGCAAATAAACTTTATAAACCTTCATGGTATTATAAAGAACATAATATATAATAATTGTATTTATGATGATTAGAAATGAAATTTAAAATTAAAGTATAAAACAAATATGGAAGTTGAAGAAACTTTGATAAAAACCATTAAACAGAAAAGTGCATGGCATGTGAAAAGGAAATGGAGAATAATATTGAACATAATGTGAGCAGGAGAAAGAAGACCTAAATCAAAATGATACCATATTTTGCATTAGACATTAGCAAAATTACATGTAAAACTGTAGGATTTGGAAATTATAGTCATCCATTAAGGGCATAACACAGTCATTGAAAAAATTGTTATATTTACAAAAATTATGCTTCCAGTAAGCTGAACATATTGAGACAATTTTGGTTGTACATTGCAGTGGAAATTTGAGAATATATTTACGTATATTAATAAATTTCTATATGTGCACTGTCCGTGGCTTGGCAGATATCAAATTGATTTCTTTCTTCACACGCTAGATAAGTTCTGAACCAATAACTAAATTTTACAGTAACCCACTTCAAAGTAATTGTGTACAATATTTGTTGTTCTAATTCCCATATTCTAAACAGTTATTGTGGTAACATACTCGTTGAAATGTAGGTTATGTTTAAAGAGTACTTGCTTAAAAAATCCTCAAAAACCTTAATTTCCTCTACACCAATTTTTTTTTTAAACTACACGCTTAGAAATTAAAAAAAACATGTTTTGAGCGAACGTTTGGGTTAATTTGATGTCTTAACTGAATTTTCCAAATGAGAAGTTATTTTCAATGACTCTAAATTGATAAGTATTCAAGGGATAGTTCATGTTGATAAATAAGTGCAAAACTATCAATGTTAATTAATTACAGTGGTTTCAAGGTTTTATTATGTTAATTTTCATTATATAGAAAAGATACAGTTATTTTGGAAGTAGCTATGAATTTATCAATATCTTTTGAATAAAAATGTGTAACTATCCTCTTTTACTTTAAGCTTTAATAAACGGTATCAGGAAACTGACACATACTTTCTCCCTCATTATAGAAACTTAATAAAAAAAAACTATTACCAATTTATTGTGATTTTTTATTTTTAACAGTCATTTTCCCATAAAAATCCATAAAATAATGGAAAAATCAACTTTTCTCAAAAACGGCTCGAAAGATTTTGATTAAAATTTTAAAGTTTATAGTACTTTAGGTCCCTAATAAACTATAAAATTTTAATCAAAATCGTTAGAGCCGTTTTTGAGAAAAGTTAATTTTTCCGTTATTTTATGGGTTTTTATGGGAAAATTACCCTTAAAAATAAAAAATTCACAAAAATGAAAAAAACGCCTGGAGATACCGTGGATTAGTACCTCCATACCAAATTTCATCAAAATCGGACGACTGGTTTAGGCTCTAGGTCTGATAACATCCACACAGACACACAGACACACAGACACACAGACACACATACAGACACACACACAGACAACACTCCGAAAACCACTTTTTTAGGTTCAGGGGGACCCAAAACGGATATTTCCACCAAAAACTCAAACTCGAAAATTTTGACGAATACAATACTTTCTCCATATACTATGGTAAAAATGGTATAGGGGGAGAAAGTAAAAATGTATTGAATGTATAAGTTTTTTTAAGTTTGTAAAGAATAATAATTAGCCAATATGATTAGAAGTTGCTGAAAAATAACACAAACAAGATAGTAAATCTAATACTTTTGTTTCAACTGGCTTTGTTTTAAATAAAACATTCCAGGCTGTTTTTCAGAGGAGTTATATTTACTTGAACTATATTTTATAAAATACTAGCTGACCCGTACGAAGCATTCGCATTCTAACTTACTTAAATCCCACTTAATTAAAGTACACACCGTATATTATTTAGTATCGTATAGAGCGTATTTAGTGCAAAGGTAAACAACAACAAATAGGTGTATCCACAATGATGTTTATAACCACGCTTACAATTAATTAAAAATAGCAATGTAGTGGCGTAACGGCAGCTCTCAGTGTTGCCAACGACAGGAATGTCCCTACAACTTACTTGATCTTACATCACTGTTACTTTCGGATTCCTTATTTCTTTTTTTCGTATAATTGTATTTTGTATATTTTTCCGGTGTAGTGGTTAAGGAAAGCTTTACAATGATGCCTCATTCATGTAATTTGATGATGTATTAAGGAAGTTATGGCGTACCGACAAAAAAATGGCCTTGAGAAATAATATATGTGATTATTATTTAATAGCAATCAGATATGGCTACAAATACAATAATGGACATTTTATAACTTCTACAGAATATTTAATAACATTTAAAAATTAAGATTTATTTTGTTTTAATAGTAAAAAATCTACATTTTATTAATACAAATTTACTTTCTGTGTACTTGAATACAGAGTTTAAACTATATTACTTCATACTTTCATTTAGAGGAACTCTGTCGAACAAGGGCGAGAACCACCAGAATTCCTTAATGATTTGTTATCTCTGCATACCGATGTTATGTTTGACTTTTCTGGATGGAACAACAGATTTGGAGATGTTTTAATGCAGCCAAATCTTTCAGTCTATCCTGGAGATACTGTCTCTGTTAAATTTGTAAGTAATGATCAGTAACTGATGTAATATAAATATATATTGTACTTTAACAAATACATTTTTATAGCTACAGTTCACAATTATTTACTAAGCCTAGTTTTTTATTTAATAAAAGTTGATATTTTATGTGTAATTCTAATAAAATACAAGTATTCATAAAACAACAATCTAGTGAAAAGAGTAAATCATTGTTTAAATGAGGAGAATTATTTTCAAAATATTTTGAACACAGGAAAGTACAAGTCAATAAATTCTATAATATTTTATAGCAACTTGACAAATTTTGAAAACAAGCCAATTCAGTTATGTGTATATATATTATTTATGTATATACAGTAGAGTCCCGCAATTTCAAACTAATTAGGCGGGAATTTGGAATAGGCGAATTTCAAGAATAATATCAACGTATTGACTTGTTAAGGCGTAAATTATATGGGGGAGTGTTAGCTCTATACCGTTGATCTGCTCGTGAATGCTCAAACTGAAGTCATATCACACATAGACGCGGCAAATACTCTTGACTTCGCCTTAGTGAAGGTTTACACCATTCGTTTTATTTCAATAATTGTAACTTTTAATTTTAATTTTATTATTAATAGGTCACTTTAATAGCATTTTCTAAATACATTTCAAATCAAAAATACTGTAAGAACAATTTATCCTCTTAAATTTGCAATTAATATCTAATAAACAAATTACTAAATAAATAACAGAGTTTTTTCAATGTATTTTGGTATTTGTTCAATAAAATTTTAGATCAAACATGTATACTAATTATTTCTTTGAAAACCAAAATTTCAATCAGCTGCCATTTTAGATACAAGTATTGTAGAACATTTTTATTTATGCCGTTTTCTCGTTTCAAAGAGACCTTTAAGATGATGTATCATACAATGGGTGTTCCCATTTAAACTATTTGAGTTACAACCCCTTGGCCACCCCCTGAGAAGGGGTTGAAATTCAGTTGCCTGTCAAAAGGTAGAGTATTTTACCAATAACTTATCCTGAAAGTTGCAGTATTACATCTATAACAGTTTCCAATTTATAAATAGTATAAACGGAAAATTAATTATGTTAGCTGCAATTATGCTGAAAAAACTATGTTTAACAACAAACTTCTTTGTATTGATTATATGAACATGCAATGTGTAGCATTTATATTTTGAATGTGGGGGACACATATTTGATTGCTGTTATCTAGTACCCCTCTTTCCAAAAGGGGGTAAGTTAAGATTTTCAAATAGTAAAGGGGGTCAAGTGACACCTCGTTTGAAAAATTTACTGAAAAGAAAGTGATTGGTGAAAACAAAGTTAAAAAATCTCACCTCGTTTAGAAATGGCGGTAAAAAACGTACCAAATTAGAAACAAATGAGGTTGTACAACAGACAGTGTTCTAAGTGATTTAAAAAAAAATCCATTTTTTACGTGGACTTCAACTGAACTGCACATCAAATTTGCATGAACAGTGATATTTTGATATTGGCTTTTTGAAGGGGAGAGGGATTATTTTAAGAAAATTGGGTCTAGTAACGCTTCATGTGAAAGTTCCGGAGGAAAACATTCATCACCATAAAAACCTTTTCAATAATAACAAAATTCAAACACAGCCGATATTTTTATACGTGATTTAGGTAATGTAAGGTAGGCTACTGATAACTGTGGATGTAAAGTCTTTGGTAATGAAAAACATTTTTCTAAATGTAATATCTAATTTTTCACTTTTTTATTAGTTTTAATAACAAGTTTTACACTCGAAATTAGTATTGTTAGAAATTGCAGTTAGTTAAATGTAGTAATAAACAAATAATTAAATACAAAATAAAATACCTTAAATTTATAGCATTTGCTCGAAATGGCCTCCATTTGATTCCGTACAATGATAAAGTCTAGCTTCAGATTCTTCCCTTACTTTAGTCACAGTTTCAGGACTGATTCTTCTACATTCATTTTGAATTCTTTCTTGTAACTCCTGTATGGAAATTGGTTTAGTGGTGTAAATAACTGACTTTAAGTGTCCCCAAAGAAAAAAATCCAATGGATTCAAATTAGGTGACCTGGCTGGTCACTCGATCGAACCCCTTCGACCTAACCAACGTACGGGGAATCGCTGATTTAAGAAATTGCGGACTATTAATGAATAATGAGGCGGAGCAACATCTTGCTGGAAAAATATTCTTTCATTTTGTAAATAGTCCCCATCATTGTCCACCTGATTTTCAATCAAATTTTCTAGAGCAGGAATAACTTTATTTTGCAAAAGTTGCAAGTATCTTTTACCAGTAAAATTACCACCGATGAAAAAGGGTCCTATGATGGTGTTGTCTAGTATTCCAGCCCATACATTCAGTTTTAAAGAATGTTGTGTGTGTTCGTCTCAAAACGCGTGTTGTTCCTGTTCACAGTACCATTTAACATAAAACTAGCTTCATCTGAGAACAGAATTTCGTTTAGTAGAAATGGTGCCATTGTTTATTCTTTGCGATACGACTTCACAAAATTGAATTCGTTTTTCAAAATCATCGTCGCTTAACTCTTTTACAAGTATGACTTTGTATAGATGAAACTTGTAACGTTAACTAATTTTGAAAACTGTACTACTGCTTGGATTGTTTCTGCAAGCAATTTCTCTACTTTCCTGTATAGGATCTCTTATAATTTCAGCCAAAATTCCAATTTCGGTTAACTCATCAATTTTAGGATGACCAGACTTTTCTCGTCCTCAACACTTCCAGTTTGAAGAAACTTGCTTACTAATTTCGATACACTCTGATGACAGATTGTTTTTTTTTTTCAGGATGTAATTCGTTAAAACGATTGGCAGTTGCTCGTGCTGATCTTCCTCTCTCGCTGTAAAATAACATTAACTCCACACTTTCTTCAATTGTAAATTTCATTTTAACAATGGTTTTTTTAAATATCGTTAATTATGTGAAAATAAAGCGCAACTGAAGTCCAAGTACAAACACATCAACAAAGTAGTTCTAGTGACTGAGTAGTTTCCAGTGTAGTTGGACTTTCTCCTCTTATACTCGGAAAAACCAAAGAGATAACAGTCCTAAGTTTATTGTTACTGATAAAGCAGTAAAATGATAACAATTTCAGGTATTTCCTGGTCAAAGCTCGAAGAAAGATTTTAATAATGCCTAGTCAGCTGCCAATCATCTTCTTTTGAAAAGAT
>JAGFPH010000082.1:685818-696843 GCA_018207615.1 Philaenus spumarius
TTTTTTTAACTGATCAAATTAAATGACATTAATTAATTTCCTTAAGTTACATTGAAGGTTTATATAACTTGTCAGGTACATGAGGCGACTCAGCAACATCTAAAACTAGAGTCCTACTATATGAACTGGCCTCTAATTAAAACTGAATGCTGTTACATAGCTGGTGGCCTCTCAACCTGAAAAAAAAAAAATAGTCATGACATTTATGTCTAAGGCTTTACTAATTAATATCTGTGATTACATCTATAGTGAACCTCTACATAAACCAAACAGAAAGATTATATTGTCCGAGAAGCGGTTTGAAGAACTGGGCTAGAAGGTACATATGATAAATAAATATATCAAATCAGGATATCTAGATGAATTTTGTTGAAGTGTAGATTGCAAAGATATGTTGACTTGACTGCTCAATTAAATATCTTTTAGGCAGCATTTACACATACAAGGAAACTTCTGTGATAAATAAGCGACAGAATGTTACTGCAACTTTAACTCGTAACAGTTTTGGTGCATTTGCAATGATTTCTCGCAAGTGTAAACAAATTTAGATCCACTTCCATGGTAGATAATTATTACAGCTTAAAGGATCAGTATCGTATAATTCTCGCTCGCAGCTGCAAGATTAATTAATAGAATTTTATGAATGCAAAATAAAAAAAATTGTAGATTTAAATAATATTATAATAGAAGAATTTTTAATATCAGCTGAAGAAGAAAATTACATACTAAACATATTGTTAAAATTAATCACACAAATTAAATTACAGAGTGGAAAATGTATGCAAATACCATTGGTTGTGTTTTAACCATCTTGGGTTTTGTCATCAGAAAGTTAGAATGCATATTATACTATAAATCTAAAGTGTATGTCATACGGTCCGATTTAAATAATGTTGTGAATCTTTTACTTGAAACTATTGCACTAAATTAAGAAAACAGCTATATTTCAATTGCTTTGACACTCTCTGTGTAACCCGAGTGCATCAAAATATTTTTTTCAGTAATAAAATTACACGTGTTTCTAAATTAATTATACATTATGTCAACACCACAATATGCCTCAAAGTAAATGGCAATAGTAATTCTGGTAACTAGAATGGATGTGTAAACAGATCTGCTAGAATAGACACAAAACAGTTCTGCTGGGTGTGTTATTGCAGGAACTCGTCTCTTATTGTAAACATTGTGTAAAGACCTGTGTATAGTTATGATTACCGAAATTATTAATACGTTTGTTGTCTCATGAGAAGATCTTGTTCCTGACACTGTCCCTTAGGTCGACCGCACACTGCATCAAAGAAAACGTTTGAAGCAAACGAAACAAATCGTCTTGACTCAAAACAATTTAAAGCACACTGAATCAAACTGACTGAAGCAAGTAAGCATATCTAAAAGATTTTGTAGTTTGTTTTATTGAGTGTTCTAGTTCACTGCTATTTCTAGTAAATAATGTCTTCAGATGAGGAGGTTCATGAATGTGTACCAATTTTATGGCAGTGGTTGTTATTAAATTCAGGCTATCAACTACTTTGGATTCATCCCTACATCAGGAGAAAAGATTATGACAGAACAGTTGTATCGCTGATACACGAATTGCAAAAGAATCCAGATAAATTTTGAAACTACACGAGAATGAGTCGGGCAAGTTTAGACTTTATGTTAAACTTAAATTAAAATCGAAAAAAACAGATAAAAATTTTCGAAAATGTAGTACACCAAAAGATAAGCTATTTGTATCTCTGAAGTAAGCAATAAATTATAAGAAATAATAACTTTTTTAAATAATATTATTAACGTTTTGTACTCTTAATATAAATTAATTAAGAAATAATAAAAAATTATTTATGAAGATTTAAGTAAAAATATTAGAGGAGTATTTGTATTATTGATAATTGTATGATATTTCATAATTAGTACTAATTAAGAGGTACTATCTGAAGAGTGAGGGGCATTCGATGACAAACCACAGGGTGATGCAGCATGACTTACAGTGAAATAATTAAAATTTTCTTGTTCTTCCAAACTTTGGTATAAAATGTTCATAACAGTTTGTTTGAATTTTCTTTTTCTTGTCTCTGTTAGTTTATCAACATCCGTAACCAAACTTTAAAAAAAAGAAAGTGTTGGGTTTTCCGTTTCGACTGAACATTTGGTTCGCAATTTAAAAAATTTAATCTTAGGATCAACTAATTTTTCAACCGGAGCATTTTTTTCCCTCTTAGGTACAGGATGAAAAAGCAGTTCATCAGATTGATCAAGGGACTCTCCTAGGGGAATGGAAATATCAACTTCTGACTGAGTATCACTTAAGATTTCATTACTACAGTAAAACTCCAATTATCTGAACTCCAACTATCCGAATCGCTGATTATCCGAATAGCTTTCAGAATTTCAGAAAAAAAATTAAGTATGCACTGCGATTCGCAAAATAATGATTCTGTCTACATGTGCTATTGTCCTTCCCTCCGCAAAGCTAGTGTAGGGGCCAGGTGTCAAACGGATTAATACCAATGACTACATATTGATATGTAGTCATTTTAATACAAACAGTTTACTTTGACTGAGATGTTCAGCAAGCAATGACATTCATTTATGTAGATGCACTTAACATGTAAAAGTGTTACCTTTCATTTAGTTAATTAAAGGCTCTTTTTATTTAAAAATACAGTAGTTTTGTTCTCCCATTTTCAATATGCATACAGTAATTAATTAACCTTTTCGGGACTAACATAGTCTAAATCCTAATTCATGCTCAGACTAGGTTATTTCAAGCATGGGACAATGCGTCTAGCTTTGTATGCCTAGTGCTAGCGAGAGGTTAGTTTTATTCATTGTAATTTAGTGAAACAAAGTGAAATATGTTTATAAAATAAGGTTATTTTAAAATTTTCAAGTATACAGTTCAATTCTATGATTCATTCTCTTCAACTTGTTATAATCAAATTTAATTTTTGGATAAAGCATATATTCCAAATTCATTTTTAAAAATAGGCTTCGACAAAACCTAGTAAACGCGGTCTGGCAACATGATTTTATTCTCTGTATTTTCTACTATTAGCTAGTACCTCCTATCGATAGTCGAAATAGTTCATTTTAAAACTAATAGATTGTAGTAAATGCCAGTAAAATAATTATATTAGTCGTGTTAACGCGATGATAGTACTCAAACGTTAAAGTTATAAAACATGTATACGTGACCGTAGTATGTGCGGATAGTTTACTCCAGTTGCGTAAACGCGAAGTCAGTCTTGAAAAGGTTAAAATAGACCCGTTTTTTCGAAAAATCCAATTATCCGAATTTTTGATGATCCGAATGGAGTCCGGTCCCAATTGATTCGGATAATTGGAGTTCTACTGTAGTTTCTTCTGTGTTGCTCTCCAATTTTCTGTGAACGCACACAAAGTCCTTTAAAAATTCCATGGCGTTCATTAGATACCTTTTCCTTTTCTTTGAACCGGATGCAGTATTTTCTTGATATAATGCATTGGTCTCTTTTACCACCATGCTAAACTGGTCATTTCGGTTTGAATCAAACATCCTCAGGCAAAACAAAACTGTTTGAGGCTGATTTGTTTTATGCAGTGTGCGGTCGACCTTACTGGATACAATTGCTTTTTCTACCTTCATATATTTATGAAAGTAGAAAAAAAACCTTTTAAGTCCCTTGCTGTAGAAAAGTATGATGTATAACACACACTAATTAAATGTGAAGAATTGAAAAGGGAAATAATAAATAGTCATCTGGAGCAAGAAGTAATGTAAGAGAACTTGATATCAATTACAATTATGATTCCTCAAGAAATTTTGCTTCTGGTGATATCTTGAAGTAGCCTGGGAAAAGATCAGCAAGATCAAGAAAATAGTAATGCAGAAAGTTTTGCATACCATATATAGGCTTTTATTATGGTTAGAGTCTGTAATCATAAAGAAATACAAACACCACCATAAAATGCCTAGGGAAAACATCAGTCTGAGTCTTCATGATTGCCTGAAGTATTAGGTCTCCCAATGTTTTACCTCTGTACAATGTTTGTTGTACAGTTTTTATATGTGCGATTCAATCTATTTATGATAATGTTTTAGTGTTATGGAACATTTTAATTGTATTGTATTTCTGTTTTTACTGTATCATATTTTGTTGCTGTAATTAATTGTATTGATGTGGTTATTCAATAAATATATTATTGTTCCTGACAATATAAGTAAATAAAATTACAATTTTGCTGTTCTGTTATAATTATTACCGGTATATAAATATTCACTTCATTCAGTGGATGGGTGAAAAAAAAATAAATATAAATTACCCTAAAAGTCCTGGAAGTTCCTTGATAAGGTTCTATTTTACCGAGGATGTATTTAAAGTGACCAAAATGCCTTATCCTATAATCACCATAGCTGGCAGACTGAGGCACTTTCCAAAGTACTTCAAATTCACTTGTTCCTGTTAATAAAGATGTTCGTTTCCATGTAAACCTGACACAGAATTTAAAAAGCTTCAGAGAAACATCTTATAATCTTGTAATACATCTTGCTTCTTTTTAAATTAATGTTATGTAACAGATTAAATTTCTTGTATTATTTATATTCAATCAAAAATGTTATCACTAAACAATCACTAATAACTAGTGGACCCGGCAATGCTTCGCTATTGCTTGATTTTAGTATATTATGTTATATCATTAAACATAACCTACATCAATAAAGTACATTAAACAACAGCAAAATTAAACATAATCTACTTCAATAAAGTAAATTACAACATAAACAAACCATGTTATCACGGTACATAGAATACTATATTTTATTAGTATTCTATATGCCGTGCATGTTATGATAATAAAACATGTGTTGTTATAATCAGCTGATTTGTGCTATTATATCTGTTCAATAGAACTCCAGATGATAATAAAACATGTAATGCTATAATCAGCTGATCTGTGCTATTCAGTTGATCAGTAAAAACAATGTTAGTGATTAGAAAATATTTTAAATTCCATTTTTTAAATATTAAATGAAGGAATAGTAAAATTTTAAGGCAAATGGGCAAAAATAGAGTTAATTACCTTTCATTTAACACAAATCGCATGTCAATCGGCCCAATAGAACTCCAGATATCATTCGGAATAGGCTTAAAAATTTCCCCCCCTGTTAAATTGCCATAAGAGATTTTAATTTCTGTTTTTAGAAAATTTAGTGGGGTATTAGCTGAAATCCAAGCGAAATGGGCAAATATACAGACAATTACCTTTAATTTTGTACCAACTGCGTGTATATCAGTCCAGTAAAACTCGAGATCTCACTCGGATTACAAAAAATCTTTTCAAATTAATATATAGATATATTAAAATATGTTTGTGTTAAAAATTCATTAAAAGATTTTTTTTAAATCTAAATTTAAAACTCTTTGTAAGCTGCATATATTTGACAGAAATAGGATCTAACAAGTTTATTTTAAGAGAAAAAATGTCCTTACACTGCAAAGTTAATTTTTGTTTAGGTTTTTACGATTAAAAAAGTAATAAATAATAACCAAAACATTGTTTTTATACTGAAAAATATATTAATGTAGTAGGACACACTGTAATGTATTTATTAAACGTTCCGTTATAGTATGGAAGGAAATAATTAAACACCCCTCATGTACTGTGAAACATACGGACTTTCCACCAATCAGCATCAAATGGACCACCTCCAAAAAAAAACCGAAGAAAGCCCACCAGGAATGTATGAAGGCCATCCAGAAAGTAAAGAACCTTTGTGCACTACGGCCAGTGCCGATGCCCCACCACTTCAATTGCTTGCGCACCAGTTAACTCCCTCCAATGCTTCAATGCGAGCAGAGTTTTGTTGCTGAACGGTTGTGCGTTATTGTTTTGTAATGTTCCAAAATGGCAGTGCCCATCAACAATCCCTCAAAATGGGATTCTGTAATGTCGTTTGTTTTCTGAATGCAAAAAATGTTTTGTTTGTCCAATTGAAATTTATAAAGAATGTGTATAGTGTGGTGCAGGCTTCAGAGAGAAAATGGTTCATAATGTTTAATCAAGGAAGAACCATTGAAACAACGAAGATCGGAGTAGGAGGCTATCACTTGTTACAGATGAGATGAAAGCAAAAGTTGAAGACAAAATTCAGGAAAACCGACGTTTCACTTTAAGCACGTTACATGAATATTTCCCACAAAAACATGTGTGCTCAATGAGTGCATAAGAACTTGACTGATGTCCATAAGACAAAATGGATGGGAGCAATCTTCAATTTTTGACCCAATATCACAATGTAACGGGAGATGACACTTGGGTTTCATACAAGAAATCGGAAACAAGCTTTAGTCTATGGAGTAGCATTACTCAAACTCGCCCATAAAACCCAGAAAATAAAAACCAAATTTGAACACCAGAAAGGTGATGGCAACTATTTTTTCTGACCGAAAGGGTTTGCTCGAAGTAGAGTTTATGCAAAGAGGAGACACAATAAACTTAGAAGCATATTGTGGAACTCTCCAATGACTTAATGCCATCCAAAATAAGAGACGTGGAATGCTGTCGGCAAATGTAGTTTTGACTCATGACAAGGCACGGCCTCATGCATCAGCAAGAACACAGCGAGAAGTTCAGCCCTGAAGTGAGCAATGTTTGAACATCCTCCTTGCAGCACTGACTTGGCACTAAGTAGTTATATCACTTATTTCCAAAACTAATGGAGTTTTTGGGAGGAAAATAGTTTGCAACCGATGTAGACCTCAAACAAGAAGTGACATCCTGGCTCAAATCTTTGGCGATAGAGGATTTCAACATCGAGAATTAAAAAATTGGTGCCACGTTACAATAAGTGCCTTGATAGCTATGGTGACTACATTGAAAAGTAGCATAACGTATCGTGACTATGTAAATAAAATTTTATATTAATATCTTTTGTTTTTATTTATTTATGCCAAAACACTCTTTACTTTCTGGACGATCCTCGTACGAACATTCTTCTGCACTCTCTCCGGGCATAAACCAACTAAGAATTGAGGAGGTGCCAATCAAATGCACACATGTCCAAAAAAATAAAAATTTCAGCTAGCAGCTGTTTCATATTGTACATGATGGTTTCTATTGTATTGTTGAGTCAGTTTCGTTCTAAAAAAATCATGTCCCTTTCAAATTAAGTGTTGAAAATCAGAGTCCCAAATCAAAAAAGAACTTGTCCACAGGTGAGTTCTATCAGAAAACAACATGTCCGCTCAGCCAATAGCAGCGCTTTATTTGAGTCACGTGACTGAACTGTGTCTGCACTGATTGCTTGTAACGTTTCGAGGTTATGTTTGGCGAGTAATCATTGTTTGTATTGTGTGTGAAAGTTCAGTTTTGACAAAGTTTAATGTTAAAGTTGATAATTAAATTTGTGTACAATGGATGAAGCCCAGTAAGCACACTATGTGAAAATAACGTTATTTTCACATGAAAAAAAGGTGAAAATGTAAAAAGTGAAAAATAATATATTTTTTTCACGTTAAAATCACGTAAAAAATGTAAAAGTGAAAAAGTGGTAAAATTTAAAATGTGAAATTCACGTATATATTTCACGTTTATTTGACTTTCTTATTTAATATACATCTTCACAAGTAATTTAGGAATATTGTGCAAACAAGCAAGAACTTATTAAGTTCTCATGTGTTAATTTGTTACCATGGCCGCAAAGCTATTGAAATCAATTCGTTGTAAGAGTTGGGAAAAGTATAATAAAAAAATAACACCTGGTTTTTGTTTAAAGTATGTGTAAAATTGTTGGAACCACATAAATATAATATGGTAACACTTCAGCAAGTAAAAGTTAAATCTTAAGAGAATACCAGCTGTTATTTTACTCATATTATTTTGTTTTGATTACCATTTTGTTAAATTGATGCATTTTATATTCAACTAACGATTTATCCCGTGATAAGCAAAAGACGATGTAAAATAATTCTAGGATTGTTATCAGTTCAAATTTTGTTTGCGGGCGAAGCCGCGACGAGCAACAACTAAGTAAATTAATAAAACTAAAATTAAACCAATTTCCCGCTTCACATCAGCGCCGTATAGTGAGCGCGGCCAATGGAAAGTCTTGACGCATGCGCACTTACGCAGAACGGCAAACAACAAACAAAGACCTAAGTTAAGAAGCCGCAAAATCCGCATCGCTCATTCTCACTCACAATTCACAAAGAAAGGAGAAGACGCCACTATTTGTGTTATCGTTTAGCAGTGTTTTATTCTTATACATTGTGTTAGAAGTGATTTGTACAGAATCGCCTATTTGTCAAAGGTAAGAAATTAAAAATGATTAACTCCTAATAAGTAACTTAGATAGGTTTTCAACCAAAGTTTCACCTAAGACCTTTTCTATTCATAATTTTAAACACCTCATCCTGTATTTCTTAATTTGGTTTATAGTACTTAGTAGATGTAAACGTTATAACTTGTAGGCCTTAAACCTATAATAATAATAATACTGAACTTCAACCATTAAGTATAGGCTACTTAATTTATAAAATATGCCCTATCCAAGTTTTCCAAAGAGGTTATACGTAATGGAGGTTAAACAGACAATAGTGGTAATTGTATACAATATTCCCCACTCTGTAACTGATTTCCTATTAAGAGAAATGAAATATTTTTGGTTGATTATTGTTCAGAAAGGTTATTTTAGGCCCGCTCAAGCGTTTAAAGTAAAATAGCAACATTATTTGATCGTAAAAAATGTTTTTAGTCGGCGAGTGTTTGGTTAGGTTAGCGAGTGTCTGCAACGGTTTGTCAATAGAAAAATAGGTCCATTATTTGTTATTTGTAGGTCCATTATTACTTTCATTTAACTATTTTTCTATTGACAATCCGTTGCCGATAGCTAACCTAACAAAACACTCGCCGAATAAAAATTTTTTACGATAAAATAATGTTGCTATTTTACTTTAAAGACTTGAGCGGGCCTAAAATAACCTTTGTGAACAATAATCAACCAAAAATATTTCATATCTCTTCATAGAAAATTAGTTACAGAGTGGGGGATGTTGTATAGGCCTACAATTACCACAATCGGTATTGATGTTGTAAACTTGGTTTAAATCAAAAGAAATCTGTTAATTCCAATAAGTTAAGTTACCTATCAACTTCATATTTAATCTACCTACTTTTTGAGCCTCCTATGATAGTGTCATGATTGTATTTTCAAGAATTATTTATTTGCCATTTACAAATAGGCCTAGGCCTGTATTTGCAAACATTGACAAACACTAAAGGCGGGTTGACACGGTACGAGTAAGCTCGGACCGAGCTAGCTATTTGTACTCGGTCAGAGTACATTCAAGCCGGTAAACTCGGAACGGTGTTGACACGCACAACAACACTCGGATTGAATTTTGTTAGTGGTAATGGCGAGAAATGTAGTAAAACAGTAATTGATTGATTATTTGTTCGTAAATTATGTCTGATTTTGTGAGTAAAGGATTGTTATGTGTTGCCGATATGCTAATTGAGGAAGTACGGGATCCAAAGTATTGGCGTAGAGTTCTTGAACGAACAGGACTTCCTCAGCTTCATACAGTTCAACAAAATAAACTGTTTCCCTATCGGACAGCCTTTTAATGCTTTTCTTGTTTTTTACCACTTTAAGCTCCTCTGTAGCCATCTTGAGAATATAAGACACTCGTATCCGAGAAAGTAGAGTAGTGTCCGACTTCACTCGGCCCGAGTTCGTCACTTCAGAGATACTCGGACGCATTGTTGACATGGTACGAGTAGCGTCCGAGTGATTCGAGCGCAATATCCGAGCTAGCTCGGTCCGAGCTTACTCGTACCGTGTCAACCGGCCTTTACTCTTTGTCCTGTGCTTAATTGTATAACCTACTAATAGATTTCTGTACTGTGAGAACAGTACTGTATAATAGTTCTGTATTTATCATTAACAACATTGTACTTTTTTGTGGTAGGGCTACTGCAAATAGTTGTTTTCGTGTACTACTAAAATGAGTTCAGTTTAAGCTTGACCGTATTTAGTTACTATGGAACATAAGCTTATACATCAAACACATATGTAATGGTAATCAAGAAGTTATATAAGCTTATAGCGATAGAACGTCTTGACAAAGGGGAATCTTTAAAATGTGTACCAGAATATAAATAATTCACTTATCTATACTATACTTTATGTTTACATAGTTGTTGTTCGTTCTAATTGATTTTTTAGGTTATCCGACCTAGGCCCAGACCCGTAAGGGGTTAGTTATGAGGGGGTCTACTGTAATTTGTGTTAACAGCTATTATTTGTAATTTTCGGTAATTGTATACAATATCCCCCCACTCTGTAACGGATTTCCTATTAAGAGAAGTGAAATATTTTTTGTTGATTATTGTTCAGAAAGGTTATTTTAGGCCGGACCGCTGAAGCGTTTAAAGTAAAATAGCAACATTATTTTATTGTAAATAAACGGTACCAGGAACTGGCACATACTTTCTCACAAATACATTTAAATTACTAAACAGATTCACTGTGACTTGTAGGGTGGTGTAGGAGAGTTTTTTTATTAAAGTTGGAGATTAACTAATAAATATTATTATAATTATTATTATTATCTAGAGAGAAAACTATTCGATTGATTTCGAAAAAATTTGCACCAAACACGTCAATTAGGTCTTCATAGATGCACGTAAAATGGTTTTGAATTTTTTTTTAAAACAACCCGCTTTATGGCCAAAAAACCCCCAAAAAACAGTTATTATTATTATTATTATTAGCTAAACGAGAATTTTTAGAAAGATGCGGGTTTCTGTATATGGTAGGGCACATTAAAGGCTACAAATAAGCCAAATTTTATCAAAATCGTTAGAGCCGTTTTTTTATAAAAAAATAACTGATTTTTTGGGGGTTTTTTGGCCAAAAAGGGGGTTGTTTTTCAAAATTGTTCAAAACCATTTTTCGTGCATCTATACAGGCGTACTGGACATGTCTGGTGCAAATTTGGTTGAAATCGATCGAATAGTTTTCTCTCTAGCTTTGTATAC
>JAGFPH010000082.1:703609-724955 GCA_018207615.1 Philaenus spumarius
GAAATTTTAAATATAGATCAGAACTGGATGACAATACAATATTCAATCGGTGATCGGTATCTGTCATGTCTGTCTGTCTGTAGACTAAAAAGCAGAAAATAATTAAATAAAAAAACAATTTTTAATATACCATGTTTATAAAAGGAACTAAAAAGTACAAAATCATTTTCTGTGGGCCCTTCTTAAATTTTGAGGGCGAATTTTTAGCGGCTATGGAGATATTTATAAGATTTGAAGATTAAAAAACGTGGAGCGCAGCCAGTAGATACTAGAAGTAGATAATCTCAATAAATTCACAACCAATTTCAGTGCATTGGAAATGGGATTCATTGTAATGTAATTTATTTACTCCTTCTTAACTATCTGATTAAGGGTAATAGTTAAGTTATATGCATTAACAGCATATGTACATACTAAATACAAAATTTTGCTATGTTGGTATAATGCCGGGTCGAACAAACCAATTGTTACACATAACTTAAGTATTAAACTTTATCCGATTGTTTTGCCGGTTACACCATCAATATAGAATCAAAAGGGCTACAAAAAATGTCTTAAATATTTTTGTAAAAATGGTTTTTGAGTAATTTAGGTTTTAAATTATCAAAAATGTCTCCATTTTGAAAAGTATGGTTGGATATAATCGCTTTTTTCTTAAAATAGATCATTGTTAGGTTAAAATTAATGTACAGTTTGAACTCAATCAGTCAAACCTTTCTCTAAATATGAATTATTTTGTAAAAAAAAAAACAAAATGCTGGATTTCTGGATAATGAAGCTTTTCCGGACCAATGTTTATATGAACTTTTTGTCTTATTTTTAGCTGTATAATCAGTTCCTGAAGTATTATCCGTCCTCCTGAAACACCCTGTACACGTGACATTAATAAGTGTGCCAAGTAAAGTGAAGTAATTATCTACTTCTAGTATCTACTGGCTGCGCCCAACGTTTTTTTAAATCTTCAAGTCTTATAAATATCTCCATAGCCACTAAAAATTCGCCCTCAAAATTTTAGAAGGGCCCACGGAATTATTTTGTACTTTTTAGTTCCTTTTAAAAACGAGGTATATTAAAAATTGTTTTTTTATTTAATTAATTATTGTTGGTATGAAGTTGTTTCCTATAAACAAAATAGGCCTAGATAGATTGAATATACTGGCTATCAAGTGCATTAAATAATACAGATAAACTTATTATTATTGATCCTAAGTATGTTATTCGGGATATAAGCAAGAGAAAATAGGTGTTTATGCAATTTATAAAATGGTACCGGTAATGTAGGCCTACCCCTTGCAATACTTTAAGGCAAGAAATCTTAATTTTTTTGTTTACGTTAGATTTATTACATGAAATGGATGGTGAGTTGAATTAATATGAACTATAACTTTTCAAAAATATTAATTACACTGGGAGTTATGGACATTTAATTAAAACTGGTACTCAATGTAAGCTTTTTTTCAAGACTGTATAGCTCAACGACTATAAAAAAGAAAGTTATTAAATAATTTGATGATCATAGATAAATGGGAAACGTAATAACTATAGATTATTTGATAATTATAGATTTATATTCTAATGAGACACTTTCAATGTTGCAAAATCGCATATAGTTTTTGAAAAAATAACTATATAAAAGTAGGGAATTAAAAAAACATTTGGGGGAAATTTTTTTCCGATATGGATATTAAAATATACATAATTGCATGGAGAACAGAGCATTGTATTTAGTTTTTGAATACAAAAACAATGCTATCACGTTTAGAATTATTCAGCTTTTTGTGATTTCCAACATGTTGACAGGTACAAATAATATTTAAATTTCATTGATATGTACATCAAGAGATTTAGAATTAAAAGAGGAATATTTACAAAATAGTGTTTTGAAGATTTCCAAGTTTTCGGGTTGCAAGCCTTTTTCAAAACGCTCTAGTAGAAAAACTATTGAAAAAAATCAAACAATTGTTTTACACTTTTAAAGAGTTCACACTTTAATTTATTTTTTTCTCCAGGAAGATATCTCTGAAAATGCACATCTAATCAAGTAAAAAACTGTAGATTTAAAGAAAAGAAATAACTTGTTTTATTTGTTAAATAAGATTAGACATTTTTTATGGAATCAATTTACGTATTTAAGAAAATAACTGAAAAGTTGTAAGCTTATAGATTTTTCCATATCTTCAGCGTATGAATCCAAAAATAGCATGACTTCTTTGTGAAACATGTATTTAAATACTTGCTGATAGAAAATAAGCTTGCCCGTATTTCCCATAGGTGTAGCCTTAAGGGTTTGGCTATGGTCTAAACTTGAAAGGTCGCAGATCGGGAATCGAGAAAGTATTTTTATTTTGTATTATTTTAATAAATAAAATATTATGCTTCTAGCTTTCGTTGAATTTATTTATGGGGAACGGGGGCAATTTTTTGTTGGTATTGTGGAGCGGTGAATCAGATTTTACTTACACACGAAATAAAAGGGAGAGGGAGTTCAAGCTGATAGAAGACAGCGAGAAGACAGTGCTTCCAATAACTTTGGCCCAGTCAAAAACAAAGCATAAATCTGGCCCTGTTGACAAACGCATGATTAATGGTTTAAACAAGCAAAGCTAGGAAATAGGATCACCAAACAAGCTTTGGATCACCAATAGAAAAACCAATAGAAAATCCCTTTCACCTGCTAGAAAATGATTTTAAAGCTAGCAGTGGTTGAAAAGAATCAAGGAAAGGAACGCCATTTCTTTAAAAAAACATCGGTGGAAAAGTGGACGAACGAGCAACAGACGACTGCTAAAGACATTTTTAATGTTGATGCAACGGGTTTGTTTTTTAAATTCATGCCTAACAATACATTGACTTTAAGGGTGAATGATGCAGTGGGACAAACAAAACAAAAACAAAATAATACTGTTAGTCGAGGCTAACATGGATGGCTCTTAAAAACTGCCTTTGCTTATGATTGGGAAGTCTTCCAATCCTCAAAAATATAAAAACTAAACCAAGGGCGTCCATACCCGAGGGCAGAGGTATGGACTCCTTAATTTCCATACCCCGGTCTAGCCCCCCTCTATAAAATATAATGTGCCGTTATTTGAGTTCCACGCTCTCAATATTTTTTTTGTGTCAAACTACAATGCTGTCTGCTATTCGACTCTTCTTGTTCAAGTCGTTCCCGTTATCTAGCAAAGCAGCACTCTACAGACACACTGGTTTATAGCGTCAAAAGGCCTATCTGAACTGACCAGCTGTTTATCACGTGACCAGGTCTGTCCTAGCATTATCTCAGTTGAAAGACAGCCATTACCTTCCCGTTTTGTTCAACTCGACAGACGTTATGGCTTTGTCTTTGTGCCATTCTTAATTTTTTTGTAAATGTCTTAGTCGGGACTATATGATCGACAGTCCGTTAGTAATTAATATGCTTTTCTTTTAAGACCATTCTACTAAAAACCCAGGTATGTGAACTTTATATTTACCAAATTGAAATGTTTTTGCTTTCATCTTATGTAACGTTGCCTTTGTTATAAAACATTACTTGTAAGTTTACAACTATGTGAACTTAAGTTTACATTTAATATTATAAATAATAGTTCAAATTCATTAAGTATATTTTTATATCAATGTTATTCAAATTTTCTTTCTTTAATTTACCATCAGTATACAATTAGTGTAACTAGCCCATTTTCAAACTAAAGCCTAGCTTAGGCAATTTATGTAATTTTGTTACAAATTTAAAGCTGTGTAATTTTTAACAAATAAGGGCTTTTAAAAACCTATCATTTAAATAACGATATCTCTGAAATATATTGAGCCTATAAGCAATGAACATTTTAAAAGTTTAACATGTGCTCTCTAGACATGTAACAACAGTTAAAGTAACATGACAATAATGCTGACAAGTTAACTTGGTTAAATCTTGTATTAACAGTTAACATTTTTATTTTAAAATACCTGCTTGTCACCTATTATCAAAAATATTATAAAGGCAAACTTTTAACCTAAAGGCTTTTCACTATGTTTTGGTTTTAAAGCCTACTTAATTCTAAAAAACATGTTATTTTGTTTTTTACATGCAGTGTATAACTGGTGCAACTACTACACCATGTTCTGCTTCTAAATCCAACTACTACACCATGTTCTACTTCTAAATCCAACTTCAATATGAAGAGTTAAAAAGGTTCTGCTAAATAAAAAAACAAAACTTTATCTGCTGACTACCTATGCAACTTTAATGGTTATTTTCGGCGACAGTGCCTAGTTTTTGAAATAGCTATGAACTTTATAAAAAAATTTTTACTAAAACCTGCAGTGAACATTCTAGCAAACTTTTTGAATAGGTTGTGTACTTTTGTGTCTTGTTAGAAATGTATAATATTTAATATATGCTTTTATAAATTTAATAATCTTGGGAGGAGCGCTATAGCAATTTTGGAACCTCAGTCCTTAAAGGACTCTTTTAGAAATTTATATACATATTTTTTTTATTATAGAGAGACGTCTCACAACTTCATTTAATGTAAAACTCATTGTATTCTTTTTATTCTTTTTATTCTTTCTCATTTATTCCTTTTATTCATTTAATGCTTTATTTTTTTTATTATTTAATTGTACTTAGCTTTACAGTTGGCCAACGACATAAATGTTACTTATTAATAAATCCATGGTACTATATGTTAAATTTTGTAATTTTGTTTAATTAATAAAATTTTGTATACATTTTTGTAATTATTATTAATGGGGAGGGTTTTTCAACTTTTAAATTTTTAGGGAGGGAACTTTTAAATTCAACTTAAATTATAAATTGTAAACAAATCATTTTTCTATTTTCTGTATCTAAGGGCATGTGATATTTTTTTATTTTGGTTAATAAACCTAAATCTAATCTAGCTTTTCCTTTATTGAGTTAACCTCAATGTATCATAATGATTTTGTAAGTGATCAGCTGAGACATTTCTGCAGTTTGGCGATTTTTGTTTTCAAGGTAAGTCTTTGAACATGTCCAGTCTATGTGGCCCAGTATAGCTTCCGATTTATTTTATTCGTCTTTATCTAAGACTGGTACAATAACATGGACGCCCATGTGTGACACTATCAAAACTTCAGGGAACCGTCTGTATACTTATCATTATTAGCGAATTTCCATAGGTAAAATGAGCTATTGCAGTGGCAGGTCGGGAATAGCAAAGGAGCATCGATCATGGTCCCCAGAACACTTTTTGGGGTGTCATTAAAAATCATATATATGTGTTCGCACTCTAGCGGCCGCATCTTAAGTCCGATTCGGTCTAAATTTGATACACATGTTGGTTGTCTACATCGCTCAGACAAGTTCTTTAGCCAAAAAATCCAACAACCGGAAGCACGTTTTTTGACCGGAAGGAAATATTTTTTAAAAAAAATTTCTACAAATATAAATGTAGGATGTTATTCTGCACATTTTGTTTTTTTACGTGACCTTATAGCTAGCTTGGTTCCCCCAAAATCAATCAAAACGTGAAATACCATAAAAGTAACGGGTTCAAAGCAATGTGGTGATTTTACCGTGGGGTTTGCATGCACGCAATGCATTGTGTATTGAAGATACTTCGAACAAGGGGGTTGGAGTGCGAAGCACGCAATGCTTTTTGTATGGAAGGTACTCCCACAATATGCGGAGTGCGAAGCATTTTGCAGCTATTCAGCACCGTCGTGAATAGACCTATTTCTCAAATTGTTGGTTGAAACCCTAAAACATAGAGGCCTATAAACTTAATTTTGGAAATTTTCTCAACTCACGTCAGTGGTTCAGCTGTGTGGTCGAATTATTGATATTTCAATGACATTATTATAATAAAGAATCTTTCACTCGTGTAGTTCTTTGTTTCTTTTTAACACCACCCTTGAACTAGTTTTTTATTCACACTACTAGTGGCATTTTAAATAGGTTAATTTAGCAAAACTATTTCACAATACTGAGCAAAAAAAGCCCATGCATGTGGAAGTATCATTTCAGTTATACATCATTCATGTATTAACCTGTGCATTAAAACCTTTACCAAGCAAAACAATCAAGAATATCACAACTCAATAAGCTTCGCAAAAACTTAACTATCAGGTCCTAACAAAATTTGTAAACACAAAATAAAACACTTGTAAAATATTGAAAGTTGTGTTGTACTTCATTTAGAGTTCAGCCTAGCTCCTACAATTTACATTTATAAATATTAAATCTGTAGTAGAGGCCATTGATTATGTTGAAATATTCTCGTCAGAATATGCATTTGTTGAGAATCTTCTTCCAAATGTTAAAGTTTTTGTCCTAGAAGCTACTATGTTCACCCCTAGGAACAGAAACACTTTGACGTTGTGTTTAGTGTTATTTGACTGGCTTTAAAATCCGTTTCTTTGTCTGATTCCTTTTGTTAGTTGACATGGGTCTTCAATATTACAAACCATTGCGTACTTTGTCTGCGTATTATGTTCATGTAATGTTTTCTTTCAGTGAATCCATTTTGTATTTCATGAGTATCTTCAAACATTTACTAGCTGAGTTGAGGAGGTAATAACCGTTATGTTCCATTATATTTCATACATGTGTGGTTACTTGATGAAAATCTTCATCCTTGTTTTAAAGAGTTTCTTCTTCATTACTTCAAGAAATCTTCATTTTATCTATGGAGAGGGTGAGCGTTATATATCATTTGTTAACAATGTTCTTCATTTCGTTAGACATTTTTGTTTGTGTCAATACATGGACAGTTTTCAAACATATTGTTTTGACTGTAGATTCAGTTATTATTCCAATGTATTTAACTTTAGAGATTTCTTTCATTGTTGAGGGCCTTAAATAATGTCCATTATGCTTGGAAAATAGTGTTCATTTGTGTACACTTGCTACATCGTTTACACTTTCTCTTCTTGCTTCATCGATTTACAGTTTTATCATCAGATGTTTATATTTAGTAACTGTTGACCTTAGAGGTGGTGTTAATTCAGGTTTTTTTTCAAACACCAAACCAGAGATAATATGTAAGAGCACGACCGACCGGAAGGCCATTTAGCTCACATATTAGTATGATCTCCGGGGGGTACCTGTGCAAAGTGCACGGAGGAGGCCTCCATTACCCCCCATAATTTTGAAAAACAATAAAAAATAAACAATGCCAAACGTTAAGGGACTGAAAATTTTGGACCTGTCCGTCACCCCCTGTTTTTGACCAAAAAAAATTCCGAATCTGAAGGAAAGTTAATAAATATAAGTATTAATTATTGGAAAATTAAAAAAGATCACAACTTGATTAAAACAAAATTTGGAAGAATAGTTGTGAGGGAAGGGATAAAGGGGCGATTTACCAATGGACAGAAACGAAATTAGTGCTTCCTGAAACAAAAACAAAAAACAATATGGGTTAGAAACATAAAACCTGAGAATATTTTTACAATTTTTGACGGACATTTGCCATCATTTGTGTTTGAAAATAATACGAACATGATGGTATTTCTTTACACCCAAAAATGATAGCAAAAATGTCCAAACAAATTAAAAAATGTAATATCAGTCCATCATGAGAAACTAATTTTAAAACCAGAATTAGAAGATGGTTACTAAAAACCCGAATGAAAAATAAAATAATTAGTTAAATCTTATCTCAAACAACATTTAAGCTAGCATAATTTTGTATTCAACTCTTTAAATTTAAGATATATATAAAACATAATATAAAAATTAAGGCAGAAAACTTGAAAAGAGAAGTAACAATATTGTGAGCTTTGAAAAAATATGATTTTGCACTGCTGCATGGGATTTAAGTTAAGGAAGGTGGTCTGACTGGTTTATATAGTTTAAAAAACTTCTAAAATTTCAGCACTTTTTCCCCAGATTGTATACAAAGAGTCCTCAAATTAATCAACCAATCTTCAGAAACTTATTGGGTAGGACAAAACGTGCAAGAAATACCGTACAACATAATCATATTTCCGTCCATTCTTCATTTTGTTTTTTACAAAAACAACTAAAAATAAAAAATAAAAAGCGTAATAACTTTGGAAATATATAGGATATTGAGTTCAAATCAGGTATATGCAATTGTTATGTAACGTTCCACATGCATACAAAAAACAAAGAATTTATTTTGTATATTTCAAAACGGTTACACAGTTTTACCAAGTAAAATATCTTGAAAACCGTTAACTTTATAAAAAAATTATAAGAGACAAAAATATTCCCTTTTTAATGAAAAACAAAATAGTTTTTGTACTTTTACTGAAGCTCAAGGGATAATCGATAAAAAACAGAAATCATAATTTCTTGGTAATTGTCTACAACACCCAAAAAATTAAGTTAAAACTTTAATATTTCTGAATTAATTCTGACAGTTTTTATAATAACTAGGCTGTTATTCATAATTTTTTTAAATAACTTTATTTAAATATTACTTAGTTTGTATTTTTTTTTTTTTAGATAATATACTTAGTACTTTTATTTAACTAGTATTAGGCTTCAAATAGCAGGGGTAGGACACTTGCATTGTGTAAACCCAGCTATGGAATTTTAATCACCTAGTTAGATATTGCTAGTATTTACTCAGAACTTAGTATTTGAATGCAGTGCGAATTTTACCCAATCACCTCTGTATATGATTGGTTGAGGCAAATTACCCATTTTTTTTTCTCCGCAACCCACCCAACAAATGATAAAGAGTAAGTCTGACTTTCGTTGGTATTTTTTTCACTTGCTGGCTGCCATCATTCAAAACTTCGATAAAGGTTGATACTTTGCTATAATTTCTTAATTCCGCTCATTAAAAAAGCTTACATACCACCAATTTCGTTTCTTCCACTGGTAAACCAGAACAGGCTTGATCTGAAGCCATGGATAAAACAAGTGCTCGATCAATAAATCATCAAGGTAGTCACATAAAGTAGGGTCATCATCCACCGCAGGATGGTATTGGCAGCGGGGTGTTGCGTTTGCAACTTGGAAGAGATTAACCTGTAAAAAAAAGTTATAGTTACTTTAAGTGTATCTAGAAAATAATTTTTAGTTTAGTTAGGCCTTTCTATTAAAGAAAATACAATAAGGTATTGGGCAATTCCATGTTGGTCGAACAACAATAAAGATTCCACATTTCAGTTAGTTAATACAAGTCATCTGATGGAGAAAAAGAAAAAAAAATTTGATAAAATAAAAACAAATATACATAATCACATATGCTCTAAAATGTTATGATTTCTATCCTGCCTCAATTTTGTTTTGTACATATAAATGCATATCTTTTGAACGGCGAATGAGAAATAGTTGAAATTTTACAGGCCACGTAATGTTATAAAGACAAAGTTTGAAAATATTTACCGACTGGTGTCATTCACTCACTTCAAAATGGCGGTGATTTAAAATAATTTGTACTTCTTTAAAACGGTTAGTTAAAAAAAAAGTGGGCTTGTCTGTGAGATGGGCAGAAGAAGTGTAAATTTTTCATAACATGTAGTTGCAACTTACCAGAGCTTTCAAATATTCTCTACATTTTAATGGCTTTCCAACAAAAATAGAATTTTTGCACGATAATAATCAAATATCAAATACAATATATATCAGATGATATATATATATAATATATTATTGATCCAACACGTGCATCTCCTGACTTACAGTGTAGGAGAAAGAGAAGATACATTTACCTTGCTCCAACCCATAGTTCATATATATGTTATCGAGTTTACCATAATAGTGTTAATGTGGACTTGCCCAAATAAAAAAAACCTTATGTCACGCTTTACACAATCATTCCGCAGTTCGATTCATTCCCCAGGATTTCTTGTTCTCTCTCCGTTTGTGCGAAGCACATCCAAGGAAGTTTACACCTCGAAAATGTACTTGAGATAAAAAGTTACTCTTTTGGAGACACAGAAAGGGATAACTGAGTTATAAGCAAAAAACTGAAATTACGGATTATGTATAACAATGTTTACGGGTTGGTTCAGGTTTTTTTATTTTTAAGTTAGAGGACGGATACTGTAACCCTTTATTTAATAAGAAAATATCAAAAGTTCTAATTGCCAAATCAGTATCCTTGACAGATCACCAGAAGTCCAATCAAACGAGGGACCTTATAGCAAACAAGTACCAATTAAGGTCCGGTGGTATACAAGTTAGGCTTTGGCCTTGTATTGAGGGAATTGAGGTCAAAAAACATCGTACAGAGGAACTAAATCGGGAAAATCCATAATTTGCACGGAAGTCTGTGTACAGCATTGGAAAGTTATACAATTTTTCTAAAGTTATACAATCAATTTATTCTAATTCTATTCCTATGAACACAAATTTATTAATTACCGGTGAAACGGCGATCCCTTCGGTTGCACATGCAATTGTAACTACCTCTGCAACAAAATAAAATAACTGAATTAGTAATTTTGAAAAGAAAAAAACAGGATTTTCTTACAAAATACATTTATCTTTATGATTTTACGTGCTTAATTGTCTGCAAAGTTAGATTAAAATAAAGCTATGTAATATAAACACATGTATATGTGTACATATGTAAACAACATTCAACATCAGAAGAAACCCAATTAACTTTTTTGGTTTTATTTTTATTAATGTAAATGGATCTTGAACTGTTTCCTTACATATTGTTGCTTGGTCAAATTGAAAATGCTAGATATTTCTTTCTATTTTTTCTTTTTACTTTTGACATTTTTTTGATAACAATTTTAAATGTTTATATTTGTTTGAGTGTTATAACATAGTAAAGACATAAAGAATTACGGATTATTTATCCTCTCTTATTTTTTCCGTCTACTTAAAATGTACAGTTTTGTAAGGAACATGTTTTAAGTAACATTTAATAGAACATAACATGTTTAAACTACTGCAAGAAGAGACATGAGCCAGTTTATTGTTATAGAAGTGTAGTGTGTTAAAAGTACTATTGAATATCTACTTATTAAAACAAAAAATAGTATGTATACCATTAATATAAACAATTGGTATGGCAGCAAAAGTTTTCCATTACAACTAATACTGTAATTTAATTGAAAATGCTTGTTAATTGCCAATTTAAGATGAAAGCTAAAAGGCTTCTTATTGAACATTATTTTCATTATAAATAAAGTATAATGAATGGTAAATATTTTATCCTTTATGCTTACCTCGCGGTTTGTCGACCTCTGTTTTCATGCTCCATTCTAGAAAAGAAAAACAAATTTTTAATTTTGTCTGTCTCGCAAATAAAGTACAGAATCTTCATAAATTCTAATTTAAATTTAGTGAAGAAACTTTGAACATGGCCTAACGTTTTCAATTAGATGCTGTTACACTTTTTGTTCAAATTTTAAAAAAGGTACCTATCACAACCAAATAATATAAGCAGTTTAGGAAAAAATATAGTACTACGTTTGTATTAAAATTATTTTGAATTTTATCGTAAAATTGAATTTGTTCACCAAAAACTTAACTGTGCAATCTCCCTGGAACATTACCTTAGTTATATTAGGGGACTTTTTACTGAACAGATAGAAACTGTGCACTTACAAAACCTATCTAATAAATTACCTATGGTTCAGTGAAACTTTTCTGATACATATTTGAAACTATATTGTAATGTGTGGACAGTAAGTCATATTTTACTTTCGTAAACTACTTATTTCATCTCTAATGCAAAAAAATATGTTCAAATATTAAAATTACAAATTTAATTTGAATATTACCATAACACCCACTCCAAGCTTCATCACCCACTCCATACTTCTCCTCCAATTCGGCAACATTGTGCGACCCTCTAGGAAAACAGCATAGCACTATAAACAGAAACACGTTATAACTCATTATTTGTAATAACTTGTAAGTCTATGTGTTTTAATTTAACTTTTAACTTTCAGAAAATCAAAATAATGTTGTAGTAATGGTAGTTTTGGTATAAATGGGTTTAACCTATATGCCTATAGTTATACGATGATTAACAGTAGAAAATTAAGTAGGCTATTCATTATTTAAAGTTACAACTTGTTTAATATTTATCCAAAACTAAACTGTTCTAACAAGATTTAAGGCCAAACAATCTCATATGTTATGTGGAAACATTACTAACTGTAACTAAAAGTTAAGTTTTATAATTCAGTAATAAAAGTGACATAACAGTTACCTAATCACAAATTCAAAAATTAATTTAATTAGTAGACCTAATTCTTTAGTTTCATATACGGTACAAATTATTTGCTCAGTTAAGCCCTGCACACACCGGAGCGATACTCCGTGCGATACCAGAGCGGGCGCGATACTTTTTCTTGGAAATTCTCTTGCGATACCAGTGGTCCGTGCGATACCATGGTGGCTTATGGAGCCGCACACACCAGAGCGAACTGCGATACGCGATACCGAGGCGAATGCGATACTGCAGCGATATTATCGCAGTAACGCTGCATGCACTGTTCGCAGCGCTTTATCGCAGCGATACCACGCGGCCAAACCATTGAACTACTCAGTTTTGTCTGTCCTGTGCACGTGTAACAACAACATGTCGTGTATCACCGAACACTTACTTGAAGTTGTTTATACATACCCGGTGCTCTATGATTTAAATCACAAGGATTATAAGAACATACAGAAGAAACACAAGATTTGGGAGGACATCGGAAAGACACTGAATACTTCTGGTATGTATGAAAAGTTTTGCTGGTCCCAAGAAGCACTTTGCTAGCTAGGACCAAACCTTTCTTCCAGGATAGGTACTGCATAATATTTCCCTAGAACCGGCAATGTTAACGAAAATGGATTTTTTTGGCGTGTGCAAGCATTTATTCAAAAATTCGCCAAAAATAGTAAATTAACCCCAATCCAAAAGTGTTCCATAGCTTTTTTGTAGAGAAAGGTTCAAAGAATGTGTATATGCCAGTAAAAAATTATAGATGTAAATTATTAGCTCAAGAAACAAAAAATGTTCAGTTACGAAAAATAAAAGTTCAACTTTAAATCTACATAAAAAGTAGTAAACATTTTTTACTAAAAGTTATGTAGAATATCTAAAATATATGTAGAACCTTTTTTCATCTTTTCTTAACTGGGGCATGAGCGTATGGTACTTGCCAAATTGCAGCCGTTCTTTATTTATGTTGTGTACCCACATTTTCCTTGCTCTTTCGTCTTCTAGTACGGCTAGTAACAGCAACGCTTCTTCTTCATCAGACGATGTCATGGTAAGTAAACACACAGTACAGTATACAAACACTAACTATAACACAACACTTTTACGTCTAGAGAGTCACACAACCACCGCAACCTACGCTCCCCTGAGGTGTACTGGCTTTCCCGCGCGTCTCTTTTCCCGCTCTGGTGTGGAAGCACCTGTTATCGCTGCGATATTATCGCTGCGATATTATCGCCCAAGTATCGCAGATAAAATTCTAGGAATTATATCGCGTCGCTCCAGCGATATAGTATCGCTCCGGTGTGTGCAGGGCTTTATTAAGACCAAAAAGTAATAAAATTGTTAGATTATTAAAAATAACTGCATCTTTTTCATTTCAATGTAGTACCGTAATAGTTTATTTTTCGAACACACGAATAAAGTAAAATATTGCTACTTAGAAAAGAGAAAATAAAAATCTACACAATGTTCTTACAACAAATAAACGTTCTTACAAAGCATCCATAACCATCTCAAAACACAAATTTATATACATCAGTCAGCTTCTAACAAGATTATTTGAAATTATTATGTTGCAGTATATTATTATGTTAAATGTAGGCCCTAACTACATAATTTTAAAGGTGCTGTAATAAATTCAAAAGTACTTTTAGTTTTCAAGTGGATTCAAGTCATACCGGTACATTATAACCATAGTAAAAGAAGTAATTTAAACAGATCACTGTAATACATAAGTGCTAAAGGTTTTTACCAAGGAAACAGATCATTTTCTAATTTTATATGAAATCTTGTTTTAGTAGAAGCAAAAAGCCACCTTTCTCGATTCCAATTTTCTTCTATCACAATATAAATAATCATAAGTCGAAAGAAGGACATCAAGTCAGGCTTGTAATTAACATCAATGAAGATGAAACAAAAGGTCAGGTTTCGAATAAGAAGTGGATCAAGAATATCCTCACTTATTAGTTAACATATTTTTTGGATTATTTTGAATACTTTTGTAGGCAAGTCACACAAATATGAAATGCAGACTGTGTGGTCAATGCATTGATACTGCGGAGTACGGTATCTACTAAAAAAAAGTAAATTTGGTATGACAGGAACACAAAAAGGAATACTGAAAGTGATCTTGGAAGACAGGTATTGTACCCAATGAGGGACATAAAGCTCATTTACAAAGTTTTATAGGCTGAAGTGTCTTGAGGAAACTGCTTCCAAGATAATAACTTTTAAAACTAGAAGAGAAGAAAATACAATAGTTGTTTTCAAAAATACAACACCATGACCACTTCTAGGCCTATACAAAGACTAATGAGTAAAACTAATTCTTTGCTTAGGGCTTCATCTAAAGAGTTTTATTTTTAAAACAGCTGAGTAGAAGGACTGTCTAAAATACACACATTCATCAAGAATTTAAAGCTATAATCACTGAACTGCATTTTTAAATACGGTACACAAACAGTATGGTAACTAGTTAAGTTATTGAGCTAAGCAGTATAAGGTTATTCTTTTACATTTTGTGGATTATACATACACAAAATGATTACAAGGGGATTACAACAACTGTCTATTGGGTACTGCAAAATAATATATATATATATAGTTTAAATATATTTTAAATGATAGATCCATGCTTCCTTGTTTTCAATTAGCAAGAATTACTTTTACTCATTAAACATTGATCTACCTGATTTCAAAACAGTTAGTAGGAAATAATTTAAGTTGTGTACTAACTAATAGCATCTCTTTCGTCCAAATATATGCTTTGAGTTGTACAAATTTTAAGTAATGTTAATCAAGTTGCAAATTATGATAATGTAATAGTTTTAATATAATAACATTACAAAAATCAATTTAAACACTCACAGCCTACTGCTTTCCTTAAACGCTTCATGCAACGGTTAAATCTTCCCATGACTGTCAACTTGTATCAGACAAAGGTTGGAAAAGAATGATTTAAAATTTCCATAACAACAAAAAAGTACAATTTAATTGTTACAAAAATACTGTAGATTGTATTATTGTTGGCCTAACTTTTCATTATAACTAAATTAATAATGTTTACTAGTTATTAAAACAATAATAACATGACTTTAAAAAAACTATTAGTAATAATAATCGCTTTTAGGCACACAAATACTTAATAAAACGATTAATAAATTAATAAAGTTATGTAATTAATATAAAATAATTACCTTTTATTTTCTCTCCGTCTTAACAATCCTTATAAGTCTTAAAACCCTCTAGGACGATGACCATGTCATCGAAATGTACATAAGGGTAACGTATTAAACATAACTTACAATTTATTGTTTAGTTATTGTTTTTGTTCCTTGTTTTGTGGTTCGGGGTTTTTATTCAAATCAGTGAAAAGGGCTATAACAAAAATGCATCAAATTTACGATAATGTTGAAACAATAGTTGTTAGCTGGTAATTAGTTTAAAGCAAAAAAGAAAGCGAAGACAAATATTTACAGTTCTGTTATCTACAGAAAGAAAAGCATGCGAGACGGTCTAAAAAATCATGGAAGATTTTGTGACGTTATTCAAAACACGGGCAATTGTTTGAAATAAATATTCTATGTAACGGACCCCTCGCTGCCAGTCTGGCTCCTCCAGCGATGGCGTTTTCCCTGGTTGGGTGTGCCTTAGGCTCTCGTACGGGCGTTGTCAGGATGGTTGGTGGTGAGAAGGTTCTTTAAAGAAAGCTGTAAACAGGTAGTTGATTTAACATCGTTTATTAAATCAACTCTCTACTGGTCCCGTACTAAACTAAAATAAACTAATCACATAAGGCAAAGGCAAGCAAAATTCCCCCCATTTATGATTCTAATCACGCACGTGGTTGCTCCCAGACTGACTATTGCTTCTCTTGATGCTTCCAACTAGCCCCCCCCCCCTTACTTTCCTCTAAACCTTGATCTCAGCAGTATAATAAGCCTGCATCTCTGCCTAATCTATTTGCCACATCATCCCCTCCCCCTCCCCCCCACATCACCAGAGTCGGGCCATTCGACTCCTTTACCAATCTTTACGACCTATGTCACATGAATGTTGTAACACTGTACAACCACAGAGAAAATAAATTCGTTTACCTTTTTATGAAGCTGAAGAACCGCTTCTGTTGTCAGATGTGGTGCGACCCTCTTCTAGTTCACCCCTGCGGTTCCCTGACGATGGTGCGACTCCCTTTTTGGGTTGTGCCTTCTGCTCTCTTGCGAGCGTACGTGCGTTGTCAGGATGGATCGTGGATGAGAAGGGTCTTCAAATAAGGTGAAGAACAACTGTTTCACTTCAAAGCGTTTTTTAAAAGTAAAACAATCTATCGCTGGTCCGGACTTACAACTAAACTAAAAGAAGTTAAAGAAATGTTAGTCTTCATTATGTGTTGGAGTCTTCTCCAAACCATGGTTACTAACAGACTGATTTCGGCTTGAACTTTTAGCTTTAAGATGGCTCACTCCTCCTTCAACTATAATTTGTGACATCAACTATTGTTAGAATGCAAGTTATTATTTAGCACAACCACTATCAACATAGATCCAGTGGTCATTGTTATATAAGGTGGTGGTTACCTGTCACATCTACACTAACGGGTACGCCATCAAGCGGCACACGATTGCAAAACTCAGCCTCAGCTGACATGCTGTCGGACTCACATACTGGCGCATGCGCATAATAAATGTCTCGGCTTTGCTTGAAAAAAAGGAAGACAGGGACGATTCTACCGACTTCTTGAACTGAAATGACGCAAAAGTACGCATTCCTGCAGCTAGGCATGTATAGTGCAGCTCACCGCCAGTTCAGTGAGACCAGTGTCGTCGACCTGGCTTGTTTTGTTCGTCTGTAATCATAGTCTTCACTGGTGCTGTTTTGTTCTCTTTTGGTTTTTTATGATGGCGAGTTTAAGTGAACAACGTGCGGCTGTGAAATTTTGCTTCCTGCTAGGTAAAAACGCTGCAGACACTGTTTTAATCTTGAAAGCAGCTTACAAAGATGATGCTGTGGGAAAAACTCAAGTGTACGAGTGGTTTGCTTTGTTTAAAAATGGCGACATGTCGATTGAGGACAAACCTCCTTCTGGGCGTACATAAACTGACCAAACAGATGAAAATGTTGAGAAAATTCGAGAACTTGTGCTCGCAGACCTTCGACAGACCATTGATCTATTATTAGAGATTAGTGGGGTATCTTGGAGTTCGTTTCAGCGAACCAAAGATTTGGAAATGAAAAGGTCGCTGCCAAGTTTGTACCTTGGGTTCTGACTGACAATCAAAAAGAATGTCGATTTGAAACATGTCGTGCTTTGAAAGAACAGCTTCAAACGATCCAGATTTCCTGTCGAATGTCATTGCTGGTGATAAGTATGTGTGCTATGGTTACGACTCCGAAACAAAGCAGCAACAGTCAAGCGAATGGAAGATGTCATTGTCACCCCGTCCAAAATAGTGTCGTCAAATCAAAAATCAAGACAATGATCATTTGTTTTTTTTTTATGTGAAGGGGGAAGTTCATTCAGAGTTTGTTCCACCAGGTCAGAACGTTAGTAAAGCTTTTTAACAAAAAGACAAAAAAGTCCCGATTTGTAGCAGAGAAGGGACTGGTTTTTCCACTACGACAATGCAAATGCCCACACAGCCATCTCTGTTCGCCAGATTTTGCCAAAAAATGGCATGGTTCCGCTGCCCCATGCACCTTACTCACATGACCTGGCTCAGTGTGATTTTGTATTATTTCCTCGTATGAAAAATGGTATGAATGCAGGAAGCAAAATTTCACAGCCGCACGTTGTTCACTTAAACTTGCCATCATAAAAAACGAAAAGAGCACAAAACAGCACCTGTAAAAACTAACTCTACAGAAAAACAAAACAAGCCGGGTCGACGAGCCGCACTATACATGCCTAGCGACAGGGTTGTGTACTACACAAGCTCCACCTAAGGCAGCGCAATTCCGGTTACTTTTGAGTACGCCCTCGTATAATGAAACTTAACTTAAATAAAGTATTAATTTTTGGGATTTAGCCTCCGGAATAGGTATATAATAAATTTAGGTAACATACCTTTTTTGAAAAACGTCAATTCATATTCCTTTTTTCCTCCACGGATGACCGGTAGCTATCTCTTTGTTCAGATCATTATCAAATCCATTGTTACAATGGTACTTTGTAAAAATATTTTACATAACACTTAACACAAACCACATCACGAAACATTTAAAACGTTGAAAGTCACGAAATCACTCGCGTGTGTATTGTTAAAGGACTTGTCCAGGTTAGGATTTCTTAGGCCTTATCAGTCCATTAGGAACACAGTCTTAAATTCTTCTTAACAATGAAAAATACTACTTCACACTGACCGTGTATAAGATTTTGTCTGATTTTATTGACTAATGATAAATAATTCATTCATTCTAAGAATTTTAAAGCACCAGGATAGTGTGTCAATTTGGATCAATCCTCTCGGACTACTGAGTCTGTCTGTCTTTTAATAGTCAACGGACTGTCACATCAGCAAATAACTCCAACTCAATTGAGACACAAGTTTTTCTCATTTTCCACACCTTTTATTTTTACTATTCTATTTGAACTAATTTCATCCCCTAAGGCGTTACAGTCATGAAAGGAGATATTTTAGTCTTCAAGCACTGACATCATGTTATCTCTCATGACTTTGCCAATTTTGTTGTTGAAATCTATAAATTTAAAAAGTTATTCACGAATTTCGTATTGAATTGTTGTACTGGTTTACAAAACAAACCTCAAAATAAGAAAGTTCTACTTTTGATATGTAACGTCTGGTGTTGTGTCAACAATTTGCTTCTTCCCTTTGTATAAGCATAACCCTTAGCACTTCATTAAAGTAGTTTTTTCTCTTCCGATATAAATAATGAATTCGGCCTTTCATTTGCACCCATACGTTCACATATTATCACCCATGTATTGTATTTTAGCTATTTTGTATCATTATGCATTATCTCCAATGGTTATAACAATATGTGTTTATGCTTGAATTTCTAAATTTTTTATATAATATTTATAGTTACTTGACAAGTGAAACTAGTTTCAAAATTCAGTCAACTCAAATCCATTGAAAATTATTGATTTATTTTATAAGAAAAAAAATAGTTGCTTTGCATGGAAGAAAACAGCTCATAATACTAAGTAAAGGCACATCTGTAAAAGTTAATCAATAATTAAAATTAACATTCAAATTCGAAGAGTTTCACATTAATTGAATATTAAGTTATAACGCATAGAAGACACGAGATCGCGATTTATATGTTTTGTAATTTGTGTTATTTTATATCGGAGAGGAATCAAAATTAAACTTCAAATACAGTAGATTCTCTTATGATAATATATTTAAATACTTTATGTACATTTCTTAATCAATATTCAATAAAGTACATAAAAATCTACATTCAATATACAATTTAATATAAAATTCTTTCAAACAACAAAATTCTACCTTAAAATATAATATATTCATTGTTAGTACTTGTAAATGGAATATTAATATACAATACCTTCTTAAGCTCATTAAATAATTCATACCTGATAACCACGTATAAACATTTAACACACTCGTATAACAACAGTTGAAGTTTACCAAAATGAATGTTGAGTTTAAAATTGCATTTTATTTTTCCATTACTCAACTAGTATATTTTATATGAACATAAAAACTATTTTGTAAATTTTTAACACTCTTGTTTAAATTGCAAGTTAATGAATTTCTTGAAGTTAATGAACACATAAAAAAAGGCGTAACCGAGCAACTATTTTTTCCACATAAACGAACTGATGGCACAGCCGTCTCGTCTTAAAATCAAAGGGAAAACCATCACACTGTGGAAGACCCAGAAAAGATATAGCAAAAGAAGCCACATGCATGAGGCAAATCCACATTACTCACTTCTTAGATGCAAGCATTGGCACAGGATCTAGCATGGGCGACCATACCTAAAAGCAGAGCCACGCCCCTCCTAGCTTCCAGGACGGATGTTTGCATTGTGTATTGAAAATACTCCTAGTATGGGAGTTGGTGTACGAAGCACTCAATGCATTGTGTATTGAAAATACTCTCAGTACGGGAATTGGTATGCGAAGCACTCAGTGTATTGAAAATACTCCCAGTACGGGAGTTGGTGTGCTAAGCACGCAATGCATTGTGTATTGAAAATACTCCTAATACGGGGGTTGGTGTGCGAAGCACTCAATGCATTGTGTATTGAAAATACTCCCAGTACCGGAGGTGGCGTGCGAATCACGAAATGCATTGTGTATTGAAAATACTCTCAGTACGGGAGTTGGCATGCGAAGCACGCAAATGCATTGTGCATTGAAAATACTCCCAGTACCGAAGGTCGCGTGTGAAGCATGAAATGCATTGTGTATTGAAAATACTCTCAGTACCTACAGGAGTTGGCATGCGAAGCCCTCAATGCATTGTGTATCGAAAATACTCCCGGTACGGAAGTTGGTGTGCGAAGCACTCAATGCATTGTGTATTGAAAATACTCCTAGTATGGGAGTTGGTGTGCTAAGCACACAATGCATTGTGTATTAAAAATATTCACAATACGGGGGTTGACATGCGAATCATGAAAAGCATTGTGAATTGAAAATACTCCCAGTACAGGAGTTGGTGTGCGAAGCACTCAATGCATTGTGTATTGAAAATACTCTCAGTACGGGAATTGGTATGCGAAGCACGCAATGCATTGTGTATTGAAAATACTCCTAATACGGGGGTTGGTGTGCGAAGCAGTCAATGCATTGTGTATTGAAAATACTCTCAGCACGGGAATTGGGATGCGAAGCACGCAATGCATTGTGTATTGAAAATACTCCCAACACGGGCGTTGGTGTGCGAAGCACTCGGTGTATTGAAAATACTCCCAGTACGGGAGTTGGTGTGCTAAGCATGCAATGCATTGTGTATTGAAAATACTCCTAATATGGGGGTTGGTGCGCGAAGCACTCAATGCATTGTGTATTGAAAATACTCCCAGTACCGGAGGTGGCGTGCGAATCATGAAATGCATTGTGTATTGAAAATACTCTCAGTACAGGAGTTGGCATGCGAAGCCCTCAATGCATTGTGTATCGAAAATACTCCCAGTACGGGAGTTGGTGTGCGAATCACGAAATGCATTGTGTATTGAAAATACTCCCAATACGGGAGTTGGTGTGCTAAGCACGCAATGCATTGTGTATTGAAAAT
>JAGFPH010000082.1:744332-760556 GCA_018207615.1 Philaenus spumarius
AAATTTGGCTTATTTGTAGCCTTTAATGTGCCCTACCATATACAAAAACCCGCATCTTTCTAAAAATTCTCGTTTAGCTAATAATAATAATAATAACTGATTTTTGGGGGTTTTTTGGTCATAAAGGGGGTTGTTTTTCAAAATTTTTCAAAACCTTTTTACGTGCATCTATAAAGACCTAATTGACGTGTTTGGTGCAAATTTGTTCGAAATCGATCGAATAGTTTTCTCTCTAGCTAATAATAATAATATTTATTAGTTAATCGCCTACTTTAATAAAAGTATACAAAGCTAGAGAGAAAACTATTCGATCGATTTCAACCAAATTTGCACCAGACATGTCCAGTAGGCCTGTGTATAGATGCACGAAAAAATGTTTTGAATTTTTTTGAAAAACAACCCCCTTTTTGGCCAAAAAACCTCCCAAAAATCAGTTATTATTTTTTATAAAAAACGGCTAAAACGATTTTGATAAAATTTGGCTTATTTGTAGCCTTTAATATGCCCTACCATATACAAAAACCCGCATCTTTCTAAAAATTCTCGTTTAGCTAATAATAATAATAATAACTGATTTTTGGGGTTTTTTGGCCATAAAGGGGTTGTTTTTCAAAATTTTTCAAAACCTTTTTACGTGCATCTATAAGTCCTAATTGACGTGTTTGGTGCAAATTTGTTTGAAATCGATCGAATAGTTTTCTCTCTAGATAATAATAATATTTATTAGTTTATCTCCAACTTTAATAAAAAAAACTCTCCTACCCCACCCTACAAGTCACTGTGAATCTGTTTAGTAATTTAAATATGTTAGTGAGAAAGTATGTGCCAGTTCCTGGTACCGTTTATTTTATTATAAATGGGGAGGGTTTTCAAATTTTACTTTTGGGGAGGGATCTTTTTTGACTTAAATAAATTAATATTCTAAATGTAAATTTTCTTTAAATTCCTTTTATTTCTGTACATAAGGGCATATAAATTTTTTTCTTAAGGGCATATCAGTTTTTTTTTTACATTAATAAATAAACATATATTAATTTGAAGTAAAGTCTAATAAACAAACTGTTTATTATGTGAATTGTATTTTTTGTGATTTCCTGTAAATAGCTAACTCAGGTGTTTGAAATCAGCTTTGAATAAGGTAAGGTTAGAGACCATTTTTCATTGTAAAATCTTTAAATTTTATTTCTCTTTATGTATGGACCATCTTAGTTTCTACCCAGTTCGCATTCCATATAGTTTGTTCCCTTTAAGGATGGTACAAAACATATTCAGTTAATGCACAGTATAATATGCAAGCGTCTACTGGTTCCCTATACTATGTATTAACATAGCAAACGTGCATAGACTGCCTACAACGTAGAAATTAAAAATGGTTCTCTCTTTCTTCTCATACTGCTCTTGTGCATCAAACAATTCCCCCCCCCTATATTTACTATCAAGTACTGGTTGAAGCGGGAGAAGGGGAAGAGTTTAACTTTTTTTCTGATCCATTCTAATTGGTCCTACCGTGCCGCGCCTAGAGTAGTTCCACTTACATGCAATGTTGCCCTCTCATTTTAGCGCTATAACCAGACCTAAAATTAATGTTTATGTTACCAACACTGAAATTAAAAGATTTAAGAAAAATACTATTGCTTTAAAACTACTTGTACTGGGATAATGTACTAAAATGCATCTGATTTCTTTGTCTTATGTGGATGAGGCTGAAATGTATGCAATAGAATTTGTGTTACTAAAATGTAATGCAAATCTTGTAGTAAAACTAATTTTAAAATATGTAGTGAGTCAGGTCAGTTGGGGAAAAATCAGGATAAGTCCGAGAAATAAATTACCAAAATTCTGCAGCAATTCTATAAAATTAGCACTACTCTTTCTGTCAATATATCCATTTAGTGAGGATCTATGATAATAGAATTCAATTATATGCATTCTCTGTATTTAAAAAGAACTTACAGAACTACCGAGCAAAACTGTGTAAGCAGGCGGGTTTTCCATAACCCTTTAATTCAAAACTAACATGTTACTCTACAATTAAAATTAACTGCTGTACGCGGTCCGACATTTCTAAACAGACTGGCCCTGTACACCAAATGTCTCTTGGGTTCACCGTCCTCCTAGCAATTCATCACATTCCAATGAAGCCTAAAAACTCAAGAGATCTAACTAGGTCATAGACATTAAAGTCAACGTACTGTAATATTATTTATTACTATAGACCTGCCACATCCCGACAGACTATAAATTAAATGGATTAAAGGTACATTAAATAAGCCATAATTTCAACAGTACTTAAATATTTATTATTGAACATCTTGTAATACAGCTAGGCAAATCACAACAACTATATCACTGCTTATAAAGTGAATCATTTCATTGTCTAATATAACTTTTCTGTTAGAGTTGGAATGAACACACATAACTTAAATATTAAGAGCAACCTGTTATCGGAACTGATTTTTTGTATAAACTTAATCCTACAACTGCCAAAGTATGAGTCAAGATTGTCGAGGCAAACTACTAAACTCTTGTATAAATTTTTAACAGATTTGT
Organism: Philaenus spumarius; assembly: GCA_018207615.1. Lineage (NCBI taxonomy): Eukaryota > Metazoa > Arthropoda > Insecta > Hemiptera > Aphrophoridae > Philaenus > Philaenus spumarius. Next base: position 746,883 of record JAGFPH010000082.1, read on the forward strand.
AAATTTTTAGTAGCTAAAGAAATAGTATATCACTAATTATTTACAAAACTCTTGTGTATTTAGGTTTGACATATCAGTTCAACTGCATAATGTTGGACATCGGTTGAAATTTGGTCACTTAGTGTTCAAAGTTTTGTTTCAGTTAATCGTTGTGTCACACTTTTGTATATTAAGTTAGTTTTTATTTTACAAACTTGATGGGGCAATGATTATTTTGATGACAGCGCAGTTTTTGCCCGCTACGACAGTCATCAGCACGACCTGTTTTTAATCAAAATACTAACATTAGCAAGTACTAACATTACTAAGTACTAAGCGTTTAGATTAATGTACTTAATGTTTATTACGGTTTTTATAAAAACAAATATGTTTTAATAAATAGCAAAGACTTATTTACTATAGTGAAAGCAATGTATTAATACAAAATCAAATCCATATTTATCAGAAATCATTGCAGGCAACAAATTGTTTTTAGTTAAAGGAGAATACAATGAAATTAAAATGAGACATAGAAACTGCTCTTTTACATTTAAGTTTACAATTATTTTGTGTCTATAATTTATCAGATAACAAAAAAATAAAAGTAAGTTAGACAACAAAACATACATTGGCAGTTGCATTGTTAACCTGAACTGTTAAAAGATAAAACTTTCAAGACTGAATTACTGTAAATAAATTACCAGTGATTTGTTAATAAAAGTAGATTTAAAACATTGAACCACTATTTCTAAAAATGAAAAAAATACAGCATTACTGCAACTTAAAAGTACCAACCAAAGATACATAGTTTCCAATAATTGCAAAAAAAAATTACAACTAAAACAATTGTATTCTATCTCCGAGGATAAAATATAATGCAACCCTCGTATAAATGTTCAAGAAAAAACAATACTAACCAATATTACAAAAAAAAAACAATTTAAAGAAGTATAAGATGAAATATTTATTATTACTTAAAACTATTTCTAAGATGTAAAAAAAGTTATTTCAGTTGTACATGTAATTTAGCAAACAATAGTTTACTTTAAATATACAGCATATAACTTGTGCGTAAACATACTATATTAGGTCTGTACGATCACAGAATTATGCTGTCAAATGAAATTTAAGTAGAAGAAATATCCACCATCAGAAAATTCTAATTTTATTTTATTAGTAAGCGATATAAAAATTTTTACATTTCTTCTTTTGATTATTTATTTAAAATTGGTGTGTAGCGGTTTTAATTACCCTTGAAGATTTACATTTGAACATGTCATAATATTGTCAAGGCTCAAGTAGAAAACTGAAATTTTTATCAGTACTTTATCGAAAAAAAAACAGAAGATTTGTATATCTCTAAATAGCATTAAAAAAGTACAAACATGTGACCGAAATTCAAAAAATTAGGAAAATTGATTATTGGCATAAAATTGGAAGGGATGTCCGAAATGAATATACTCCTAACAAAGCCTGGGCTCAAATTTACTTGATTTTTCTACCAAAAATTTCATTTGAATCAAATTCCAATATTTAAGTTTATAATTTCCGTACAGACCTAATAAAAACTATAGTTTACAAGAATCTGAAAACTTAAAAATAGGTTATTTATAGAAATATATAAGTTGCCCATGTTACAAGCTTAGTACTAAAATACATACACTTTACAACAAAATTAAAAATTAATGTTTAAAATTATTCCTTTGTAAGGAAAAAACAGAAGACTGGGTCCAAAATTGATTTGGATTTGGTCCCTGCCTTGGATAATGTGAGGGAGGTGTGTTGTTAGGTCCTGTGGTAAACTGAGGCATCGGTGGAGCAGGAGGAGGTCGGTGATGAACCATTGGAGGTGGTGGGAATGATGAATTTCCATATTGTTGATTAATAGGTCCCACTTTAGATTTCCCAAAATGATTGCCAGGTGATTGTTGCAACGATGAATTCCCAAACTGGAATTTTGCAGTTGGGGGCAACTGTGGATTTCCAAAATGGAATTTCACAGGCGGTTGCATTTGCGAATTTCCGAACTGATGGTTAGGTGGTGGGGTTGGAATTGGTGAGTTTCCATAATGTTGATTGATTTGAGTCTGAAACGGTGAACTTCCCAGTTGATGGTTGATTGGCGAAGGTGGCAAAGATGGATTACCAAATTGATGACCGACTGGTCGAAATGAGCACCCAAATTGTCGGAATGCTGGCGAAAGCGGTGGAAGAGGGGAGTTTCCAAACTGATGGCTGATCGGTGAGGGCGGTGGCAAAGGAGAACCTCCGAATTGATGATTGATAGGGCGAAAAGGTGAGTTGGTGAACTGGTGGTTGACTGGCGATGGTGGCGGAAACGGTGGATTCCCAAACTGATAGCTTCCTGCCGATGATGGTGGGAATGGAGAGTTGTTCATGAAGAAATCAGGAGTGAAAATCGGCTTATGCATCGCTGACTGTTGAGGAGGAGTCATAGCAGGAGGCCAGATAACCTCCGACTTTGGAAAAGGCCTTCCATGTGCCATTGCACGCCCTCGACACATACTTCTTGGGACTTCGTTTCTAGCACTAATCCTTAGGTTACGTTCGTTCATCCGTTTCTCATATGCATTAGGGCGTTTTCTGACAGGTTCATCAACATCTACAACTGGAGGTTTTACAGTAGCGGGCTAAAAAATATGTTAAAAGAATAATAATTCATTGACAAAAATAGATAAATTTATAACTAACTATAAAACTGTTATGAATCCCCCAATTGCCCCCAATATTTCAACTTAATAATTATAAAATTAATCCAACAGCAGCTAGTTACTAGAATATTTTAGTTAAAAATTGTTTAGCCTAACCTGTAATACCATGAAAATTGAGGGTTTCTAAAAAAAAACACATTTTAAAGCTAAATAAAACAAAACCAAGAAACATTTTTAAATGAAATTTAATCAGGTTGATTTTTGTAGGATTATATAACTTTATACATTTTTTTACAATATTACTAAAACCAAACTAACTGACCAGCTCCTACAATAGCATTAACCAATTAAAAAATATTCATTTAATTAGTGTTGGTTGAATTTCACATTTTAGTCCAGTTAATCAATAAATGATTAAACAGTATTTCGAACTGTTAATTCCAAAACATCTTTTATTTCATCATCATATTAAGTTAAATGGCAAAATATTTCAGAAAACCCTACACCAATATTAATGTTAGAAACGCAATTAACAATTTTAAGTTAATAATACCCCCATTTTAAGTTAATAAGTTAGCCCAGTAAAATTTGGAAAAAAATAGCTAGTTCTACAGAAATAAATTTTTTTGTTTGTTTTCTATTGTAGGTATGGCCCCTAAAGATCTCAAAAATACTGCCCCCCCCCCTCTTTGGCACATTGTTCCCTCATTTAGGGTACAAAATTTGGTTTATGTCAAGTAACTCGTTTCCTGTTTCTGATATAATATGCCACTACAGTTTCAGCTATTTTTAGGACATAGACTTGAAACTCTCCATAAATCTTCAAAACATTGTAACACAATTTTGATACATTGAAAATTTCAAAAATTGAAGAATCTTAATGCTCTTAGTTCTTCCCACAGATCAAAATGTGCGACCATCCACCTACCATCAACCAGGTATAAAAATGACATGGTTGTGTTGCCTCACGCACCTTACTCACCTGACCTGGCTCTGTGTGATTTTTTCTTATTCCACGCTGAAAAAGGATATAAAAGAATTTGAGAATATTGATGAAGTGAAGAAAAAACGAGGGAGGAGTACTCCAATTGTAATGGAGAGTACTTTGAAGGGGAATAAGGTTGTTTTGTAAAAAAATATAAATATATAGCTTTTAAAAAATAATTCTGTTTTTTTTTTTTGATACCCCCTCGTGTGATACTGACCTAAAGAACTGTTAAAATTGAATTGTATTTATTTAGGGGGTGATTAAGACTTAAAGGGCCCTATTTTCCATCTAAACCCATAACATAAAATATCAATCATAATACATTAATTTATAAAATATTACATAAAAATGGATGAATCTGGAATAGAAGTAAGGTAGAATACGAAAAATAAAATTACACAATAAAAAAATATTTTTTTAAAAAAAGCTTAATCATAGCAAAATGGCACGATTAATTAAATGCCGCCATTTTTTACCCAATATGGCGGACGTTTCAAAATGGTGATTTATAATTTACGTAGTTATGGGTATCAAATTAAAGGGCTTGATGAGCGAAACACAATAAGTAATGTTATATTATTCTAAATCCAATATGGCGGATGTTACAAAATGGTGTTTATAATTAACTTCACTTGTATGTCCTGGAATTTTGCAATCAAAATTTCATCCACTTCTAATGAAGCAATCGGGCTGAAATTTGGCACACACGTTTGGTTCTCGTGACAGTGCACGATTAATTAAATGCCACCATTTTTTATCCAATATGGCGGACGTTTCAAAATGGCGATTTACAATTTACATAGTAACACCTATAATATAGGTATCAAATGAAAGGGCTTGATGAGCGATATACAATAAGTAAAGTGACGTCATTCTAAATCGAATATGGTAGACGTCTAATATAACAAAGAAATTTTCCTAAGAAAAAGAATAATGCTCTCCTTGGATGAGTCTCGAACCTATAACCTATAGTCTGACCTTTTGTGTTCGTGACATAACTTCTTGAGCCATGATGGTGTTATGCGTGGACAGCATGGGTAGAGTATTTGACGTAATCAATATTCTTAACACTATAATTAACGTTTTTTAAAAAAATATTTCTTTATGTATGATTTTATTTTACAATTCTACCTCACTTCTATTCCAGATTTATCCATTTTTATGTAATATTTTATAAATTAATGTAATATGATTGATATTTTATGTTATGGGTTTAGATGGAAAAGAGGACTCTTTAAGTCTTAATCTACTCCTAAATAAATACAATTCAATTTTTTAGGTCAGTATCATACGAGGGGGTTCCCAAAAAACGGAATTATTTTTTAAAAGCTATATATTTATATTTTTTTTAAAAAACAACCTTATCCCCTTCAAAGTACTCTCTATTACAATTGATATATTTGTCCCATCGGTGTTTCCACTGTACAAAACATTTTTTGTACTCATGCAGAGTGTTAGTGACAGCTCCTCCCCGTTTTTTCTTCACTTCATCAATATTCTCAAATTCTTTCATACCCTTTTTCAGCGAGGAAATAAGAAAAAATCACACAGAGCCAGGTCAGGTGAGTAAGGTGTGTGGGGCAACACAACCAAGCCATTTTTTGCCAAAAACTGGCGAACAGGGATGGCTGTGTGTGCAGATGCATTGCCATGATGGAAAAACCAGTTTCCCATCTGCCACAAATCGGGTCTCTTTTGTCGAACACTGTTGCGCAATCTACTTAAAACTTCCAAATAAAAAGCTTGATTAACGGTCTGACCTGGTGGAACAAACTCAGAATGAACTACCCCCTTCACATAAAAAAACAAAAAAACAAATGAGCATTGTCTTGATTTTTGTTTTGACTTGACAACATTTTTTTGGACGTCTTCCATTCCCTTGACTTTTGCTTTGTTTTAGAGTCATAACCATAACACCAGTAATGACAGGAAATCTGGATCAGTTTCAAGCTATTATTTCAAAGCACGACATGTTTCAACTCGACGTTCTTTATGATTGTCAGTCAAAACCCGAGGTACAAACTTGGCAGCGACCCTTTTCATTTCCAAATCTTCGGTTAAAATTCGTTGAACGAATTCCAAGATGCCTCACTAATCTCTGAAAATTAATCAATGGTCTGTCGACGGTCTGCAAGCATAAGTTTTCGAATTTTCTCAACATTTTCATCTGTTCTGGCAGTTAATGGACGTCCAGAACGAAGTTTGTCCTCAATCGACATTTCACCATTTTTCAACAGAGCAAACCACTTGTACACTTGAGAGTTTTTCTCATAGCATCATCTGTGTAAGTTACTTTCGACATTAAAACAGTAACAGTGGCGTTTTTACCGAGCAGGAAGCAAAATTTCACAGCCGCAAGTTGTTCACTTAAACTCTCCATCATAAAAAATGAAAAGAGAACAAAATAGCACCAGCGAAAATTATCACTACACAGAAGAACAAAACAAGCCAGATCGACGACACCGATTTCACTGAACTGGCGACGAGCTGTACTATACATGCATAGCGGCATGTACTACATAAGCCCCGCCCACGGCAGCGCAATTCCGGTTACATTTCTTTTTTTGACAGTGATCCTATAAACAATTTTTGAATGTTTACTCTTTTCATGTAAAAAATATTCAAACTAACAATAGCTAACAATTACTCCAACTAGAGTATGTAATTGACTACAAATAAAAATGCACGTAAGATCAATAGAACAAGAAAAACATTACATTTATACAGTATGTTCTCTACATATACTGCATTAACACAACAATTTTGATTTTGTTTCTATTTGTTTACAACAATGGTGTAGATATTTACAAACCTCCAAGCAAATTTTCTATTCTATAACAAGATGAAAAGATGGAACACTTTTTCGAGACTTCGGCTCTTTTTTTTTAAATACTCTAAAATGTGACGTTTTTGTCATGCACGTCACGTTGCTGTCACGCTGGAAAGCTTTTAAATCCTCCACAGTAAAATTACAAAGATTTTGGTACCACCAGAAGTTTTCTACACAACGTCTGTGAATCCATATATCGTTTCCACAGACAGACAGACACAATTCTTTTAATAGTTTTATCGTGTTCAGAGACCTTGAATACGTCGAGAAAAGTCATAAAAAAGCGGGGTAAAATTTTTAGAATTTTCACAAGATTTCAATACTGCGGAACTTTAATATGAGCCGAAGTAATAATATTTAAATTAACAGAATAAAGTTAGGATAAGCTGTGATTCTATTTGAAATTATCAATAATTATATATAACAAAGTTTTAAAAGACAGGAACCTCAAACTTATAAAAACAGTGAAATAAATAACAATGTATAAAATCATCCGTTAAGGGAAATACAAGGCAGGTCTGATGTTAGAGGAAACAGTTGATGGAATCAACACTGAACATTTTCCATCAGCAAAACATCCAATTACAAACATTTATTGCACTTAAACTAAATTTTACACAGATGGTTTCCACGTACCCAAAAGCAAATAAAAACTGAATTTCATTAAAATTGTTAAAGCCGCTTAAAACACAAGAACATATATACAAACACTCATTTACTAGTATAGGATAAAAATAGAAAAACATTAAATTATTTTAACAACATACCTGACGCGATCTTCGGGCATTTCTTTCTTCTTCATCATCTGAATACTCCAACAAATGTTTCGGAGGTTCATTATTATCTTTCCACGAAGCATCGCTCCCTTTTAACCTGTACATACATCAAACTGAAATAAGTTTTAACGAAAAAGTAAGTTTAGAGATTTTATTTTATTCTTTTTAATTTAGTTTATTTGAATCATCAACTTGCCTTTTGAATAATAAGACCTCACTGTACCCTATCTTAATTTAGAACTACAGATAATCGATAATGTATAAAACAATGGAACCTCGACAATCCGATAGGCTGCAATATCCGGCTCAGTCAACACCCATAAGCCAAAATAAAAATATGCCTTAAGTATAGTTCACAATTCTTTTTATAATATATAACTAACAGCTGCCATGCTAGTTAAACAGATGGTTAATAGATGGCGCCTTTCATTAGGAACATACAAAGTATAATATAAACGTTTTTTAATCAATTTTTGTTATTAATACATGAATTTTAAGCTGTTTGTATATTTTTCCAGTGTAGCGGTTAAGGAAAGCTTTAAAATGATGCCTCATTCATGTAATTTGATGATGTATTAAGAAAGTTATGGCGTACCGACAAAAAAATGGCCTTGAGAAATAATATATGCGATCTTTAATTTAATTCTTTCCAAAAGCCTCCTTAGTTAGGCGTCAAATTTATTAGATATCACTTTTGTTCATTACTGTTCATAAGCTAAATAGATTGATAAAGGATGGAATTCAAAACACAAGTTTACAACTTTAACGAATTATTTAATTGAGAAGTTGAAAATTAAAATATATATACAGTTTATACACAAAATAGGATAGCTCAAATCAAATGGTCGTTATAAATTCTCTTATAGCACTCTTAATCTCGGGGGGTTAGTGCCGACTCTTCCCAATATTATTATTAAAAAAATTAATTGTTAAAGAATGTTATTGAAAGTAAAATATTAAAATTGAAAAAAGGGGAAATGAAAATAGTACAATGTGTAAAGTGTAAGTGTATGTAGGTGTGTGAATGAAAGTTATAGAGAGGTTAAATTTATATTAATTGTCCAAAAATTCTTCTTATAGATATATTTACAATGTCTTTCAATTTTTGCAATGTTCAAGTTCTTAATAAATGAATAGTTTGAAATGTAGCATTAATCGTCTAAGTGACTATATGGATAGGTCTCACCCAGTTTATAGCGTCTTCTTATTATCAATTTTATTTATAAATGATTATTATTAATTACTTCACTTCACTTTATAAAAAAACAAGTTATTTGTTTAACGTTGATAAAGGATTAACACTGGAAAAATCTTCGATTTGGATCGTCTACTGGAGAGCTCTGGTCATACGTCTGCCTTCTTGGGTGTCTATTCAACAATTAAAATTGCCTGGAATCCAAACTGGCTTGCTTTGGGCCTTCAGGAAATGGTACATAAGGCCTGGTGAATTTCGTATCTTCTGGGGTTTTGATTGTTGTGTAAGAAAGTGTATTTTAAAATGTTGTGTGTTTATTTGGTGTCGTTTTAATTAAATTTTGAAATAATTTAGTTTTACAAATAATATTGAATGATAAAATTAAAGAAAAATTGATTAAATAAGAGATTACATGAAAATACCAAAAATAGCTCCTTGTACAAATTATTATCTAACATCTACTATTTACAACTAAAACTATACATTTGGCTTTTTGAAATTAGGTTTCAGCGGTGCTAGCGATCACGTGACTGTGGGCGTGGCTTGAGAAATACGGCCTACTCATATTTGGCTTTAGCCAGCGTTTTGTTGACTTTCGGAGAATTATTACGGCTTAACGGTATTTCCTTTGAGATTTTACTAAAGACATTTTAGATGTAGAATCTTTCGTTCTATCTGATGGTGTTGTTTCTTTTTTAATTTAAAATTTGGTTCTCTTTGGATCGATGATTATAATTCGGATGTGGCCTAAATTTTAGTATACCGGTCTAGTTTCAAATGGATTTAAAAAGTAAATTTCGGTCGATTGCTTGGTGATTGATTTAATCTTATAATTTGGATGGATTGGTTGGTTAATTTAGATGAATTTTGATATGGGAAAGATAGAGATACGAGGTCGAGAAATATTATTAATTATGTAAAATGTTATCGAAAGTCGGGTGTTTAAAATATTGTTGATTTATTGTTTGCGATCCTGGTAGCTAGATGTCGTAGTTCAGATTGTTTATGAATGGTTTTGATTATCAGTTTTCTGTCTCTCTCGCACTCATGCGTGTTTAGTTAAAATGCAGTGATGTATGATTCTTTTCTTTTGATTGATTGATATTATTATGATATATTTTGAATTGTTACAATTAGCCCCTTGGTGACTTTCCTTGAAAATATTTGTATAAATGTTTTCATGGAACGAAAACTAACAATGAAAAATATACTTAAGTAGTTTGTTTACAGCTGGTACTATAGGCATGTGTTTTGAGTTGATCTTCTGTTGAGAGTAGGTCATTGACCTCAACTTGAGAACAGCTAATATGACGTCATTGCCTTGTTGGGTTCGATGCATTTGTAGTCTAACATCCTCTTTATTTCCTTACTAGGGGAGACCCCTGCGTGCTTCGCACGCCAACCCCCAATGGAACCTTCTAAAAACATATGTTATGTTTTATTTATAATAAAGTGTATTTTTAATAATAACCTCAAAACTAAGATGGTAAATAATGTTAAATGTTCAAATTAACTTATTTCTTATATTTTATAACAGCAGTTATAATAATGGTTAAAAGAACCAGCAAGGCTCAGATCTACACTTTAAAACCCTAACCTAAAAGCTGGAAATACAAAAATAATTGCTTCAAATTTTGAAATCAGCTGTTAATGGAAATATTGGAGCTAACAGCTATATTATCTGTTCAATTGGTTGCTATGGTAATAAATGTAAATACATGTGTTGATTTATCATTCTGGGCCTAACCTAAGAATTTTTTCCGACTAAATTTACAAATATTGGAATAAAAAAAGGTTTTTATCGAAATGAATTATAGCCTATGTTACTCAGGGATAGTGTAGCTTTTTATTAGTAAAACTGTTTTTTCAATCGGTTTAGTAGTGCCAGAGATTACCCCCTACATACAAACAAACAAACAAACACACAAACAAACAAACAAACTTTACCTCTTTATAATATGAGTATAGATTAAACCTATTACTTGCCTTAACAATCTTTAAAATTGTCAATAGTTGACAGCTGTTTCGCCTATTTATCAGGCATCATCAGAACTTACAAACACTTTACACCGGTTAAAAGTATAGTTTATAAAAACAAATTTAACAAACAAACAAAACAAACATTTAGAACACTTAATAAAATTTAATGTCACAGTGTGTGACCGTCCACTCTTGTGCTTTTTTTCTAACTGTTTATGCAGGTTGGTAGGTTGGTGGCTGTGGATGGAGATATCTTATCTATTTTATTTATTTTATTCCAAGCCTCTGGATTATTCTAAATATATTTAGAATAATCCAGAGGCTTGGAATAAAATAAATAATGAATTCAGTGAGTTACACTAAGGAAGCCTATTCATACATGAATAACAAATTGAAATTGCATTATACAACAATGAACATTCATTTCAATAAGGAATGTAAAAAACACAATATAACTCCCAATTACATTAGTGTAAATATTAATTCATATAGCAAAGCTGCAATTAAAGCAAAATGTATCGCAGAAAGAGTTTGGTTGAAGGAAGAGATAAAATCATTGTACTGTAAGAAAGATAAAATTAATCTTTCATTATATGAATCGCATTTATTTCTATCTAACTATCTAAATAAAGCTGAATTGAACAGTCTATTCAATGAAATCAATAGAAAGATAAAACCTAAAATCCAAGATAAGAAAGTTACTATTAATAGAAAATTAAACATACTTTTAAAGAAGAGTGCCTCAAACACTCATATCAAGAATTTCAGGTCAGAACATAAATTCTTTCCAAGAATTACAAATCTTACAGAAATAGAATTCACCAACCAAGAGACTAATCTAATGAACAAAGGTCTCAAGCATTGTATATATGGCAAACAAGATAACATCCAGTCAGCACTTATCAATGCTGAAATAGCCCTGCAGCAATTACCTAAAGATAAACAAAACAGTACTAGATGTATCATTAATGATAAGGCTCAATCTTATATTAAAAGATTAAATAACCAGACTAACCCTAGGATAAACATAGATTCAATCACAGTTAAAAATATCAATAAGAAACTAGTCAACAACAATGCCATCATTGTTAAAGCAGACAAGGGAAATTCGCTTGTAGTAATCAATGCGGCAGAACATAGCAAAAAAGTTAAAGAATTTTTCACCAACAATAATATTTCTAAAATTGACTATGACCCAACAAAAATATTTCACAAAGCCGTAAAACAGTGCTTAAACAAATGTAAACACATTGTTTCGGATTCAAAGAAAAGATCATTAAAAATGATAAAACCTTCAGCTCCCACACTTAGAGCACTTCCGAAAATCCACAAACAAGATATTCCAATCAGACCAATCGTCAATTTCACCCAGGCTCCTGCATACAAAATAGCACATTTCCTGGAAAGAATTTTGAAAAAAGAAATAAAATTTAAAAATGACTTTAGACTAAAAAATAGTTATGATTTGATTGAAAACATTAAAGATGTTAATATCAAATCCGGCAATATACTAGTCTCCTTCGATATAACTAACCTTTACACCAACGTACCTATAACAGAAACTATCAACATCTTGGAACAGAATCTCATTGACAATAATAAATTAACCAAAGAAACAATAGCAGAACTTATCGAATTACTCAAAATTTGCTTGAACCAAAACTACTTTCAATTCAATGATGAAATGTTTATACAGAACCAGGGCTTAACAATGGGATCCCCTTTATCTGGAATCTTGGCTGATATTTTTCTTAATGAAATTGAAAACAAATACATCATGAATAAATTTAATAAATTCTATAACAAAATTATATATTACCACAGATACGTGGATGATATAATATGTTTATTTAATGGTACGAAACGACAATTAGACCAATTCAATCAATTTCTTAATAATATTCATCCAATGATTAAAATGACAGCTGAAAGTGAAAACAATAATGAGTTGAACTACTTGGACATCACCATCATGAAAGATAATAACAAGCACAAGTTTAAAGTTTACAGAAAACCCACTCAAACTGATCACACCATTCATTCAACTTCTAATCACCCCACAGCTCATAAATTAGCAGCTTACAATAGTTTTGTAAATAGAGCACTAAACATACCTATGGAACATGCCGAATTTATCAAAGAAATAAATTTGATCAAATGTATCGCTACCGCCAATGGATACAATGCCTCTATTGTTGACAAATGTATCAGTAAACAAAAGAAAAATAAAGAGAGGAAACTCAAATTGAAAAAACAAATTATAACACCTGAGCCTGTAGAATCCAAAAAATATATAACCGTACAATACAATAGTAAACTTGTACATTCAATGAACAATATTTTCCGCAAACAGGGATACTCTTTAGCATACCGTACCAATAATAAACTCCAGAATGTAATAAATAGAAATATAACCAGAACCACTACAGATGAGTTTGATGAAGGAGGAGTATACCAACTTTCATGTAATGACTGTAATAAATTATATATAGGACAGACAGGTAGAAGTTTCAAACAAAGATTCAAAGAACACATACCAAGCTATAAAACAGCATTAAACCAAAGGTCCAAATATGCAGAACATCTCATAAACAATAACCACGATTACAGTAATATCGACTCCAACCTTAAAATTCTTCACAAGAGCAGAAAGGGAAAACTACTAGATATATTAGAAGAATTCCAAATTTATTCCCACAACAAGCAAGACCCTGACATCCTACTAAATGACAAATTGAACTTTGCCTCCAATGCAATATATGACACGCTCAATACCTTGAGTAAGATAAATAATTCAGTCGACTGAAGATAGCCAAACTAGTAGGATGTATGCAGACCATACAAATATATTTATTTTAACCGTTTTAGTAAATTCAGTGAATAATATTTATAAAGAAATTTTTTAAGTGTATATTGTGTTTACGTGTTTGTGTTTTTAATATGTGAAGTTTGTGTTCATGACGAGAGCAAAGCCTGACGATGTCTCTGTGAAGACGAAACGGCCATAGCTAATAACAATCAAATAGGATATCTTATCTATCAAGTGAAATATTAAGTTGGATTGAATTTGTGTTTGGTCATTCAATAAATTCCCTTTGTCCTTATAATATTTGTTTATCTGGTAGGCCTCTAACATATTTAATTTATGTCCCTTGTTACAGAAGTGCAAGATTTCCATGTTGGTGTTCATGTCTATGAAAGAATGTATAGCAAATCCAACTTTGCTGAGCAATTAATAAACGAGGATCTACCTA
>JAGFPH010000082.1:762338-791737 GCA_018207615.1 Philaenus spumarius
ATATGGTACTTTTGGATTAATTCAATTATTTGTTCCTTTTCATTTGGTTTTAACTTATCATTGTCTTTGATTACGTTTCGGATTTCATTGTTAGCTTCTTCAGTCTGTTGCGCTTCGTCGTTGATCCATTCTTCTTCATTATTGTCATAAAATAAAATTCTGCACTTCATCGATTCGCTGTATTCTTCTCCAAACTTTATTTGTAACAATTCATTGTGTTTATTATACATTATCAATGTGTTCTCATTAAAGTTTATTGTCATTCTCATTAATCTTATCATGTCCATCCCAAGTATGCATTCTTTTATTAGATATGGCACTATTATGCACTGTATATCAAAATTCAAATGTCCTATTTCGGCTTTTAATAATATTTATATAAGATATTCTTTTAGATTTACCGTTGAGCGCAGTTGTTATATATGTGTTGTTGACTGGTAGCTTTTCGTAATGATTTAAGTTATCTTTATTTCTTTGAAACCATGTATCGGATACACAAGTTATTGAACTGCCTGTGTCGATTAGTGTAGTAGTTGGTATTCCGTTTAATTTAAGTTCTATTTCAGGGCACTTATAGTTTACTATTTCCTCTTGAGATTCAGTTGGGTCTTCTTGTAATAGAAATTCTCTATCACAGTAGATATTTAGAATGGTGTGTTGGAGATTTTGTTCTGAGTTATCTGGCATTTGTCCGAAGATTATTGTGTTTACTTGCACTGGGGTAGTTTGTGAGGTTAGGTTTAGTTGATAGTTTTCACCTTCACTTGTACAGCCATAATATGATCCTTTTGAATTTCCTACACCAGTGCTTTGGAGTTTAACTCTGCCTGAGTTGAGTTAGGCTCCTCTGCTGGTATCGGTTTCGTAGTTGTAGCTAACATCTGACAAAGTCTCTGTTGTTCGGGTGTGGGATATTGTGTTGGTCGACGGTCAGTGTTTTGGAAATTATTGGGTCTCTGATTTTGGTATGTAGGCTTTTTGAAATCTGTTCTAATTGGTCCTGGTTGTCTGTCATATCCGTTTCTGTATTGATAGTTCTCTCGAAATCTGTTGTTTTGTTGATACGGTGGAGAATATGTGTTCTGGAAATTGGGTCGTTGGTAGGTTGAATTTTTGTAAGGATGGTCCCTTCCATTTCTATCCTGCTGGGATGTTCTATTTGGTGGAGTCCTGTTTTGTTGTTGGTAGTTCTGTTGGGGTGGTGATCTCTGATTGTTTTGTTGTATGTGGTGACGGGGTTGGTGGTTGTTACGCCTTCGGATCTCTGTGTTCGCCTCTTCTGTATCCTCCCTCTGCAGTAAGTCGGCGAATTCCTTTATACTTGTGATGTTTTGAACCCTTTGAGCGTCCTGGATTCTTCTGTCGAAATGTTCCACAAGGGTCGCGATGATGTCCTCCTCAGGTGGCTGCGGTATCATGGATTTCATGGTTAGGACGCGATCTATAAAGTATTCGCTTCTATTCAGCTTCCCTCCTGGTCTATATTGTTCATACTCTAATTTTTGTCTCGTGCCTTTCTGGACATCCCTGTTCCAAAATTTGTCTAGGAATTCTTTTCTGAACTGTTCAAAATTAGTTATGTCTCCTTTTATTAGAGTCCACCATCTTGAAGCACTGCCTTCAAGACTGTTTTCTATTACGTCAAATAGGCATTGTTGGTCATCTCCTATTTGTCCTATTTTATGGTACGTCATTCTCTCGTAATACCTACTTAATCTGTATAAATATTCGTTTGGGTTACTCTGTCTCCCGTTGTATTTAGGTAAAGTCGGTTGTATGGTGTTGTAATTATCTATACTGCTTCCTTTACACATGACATTTATTTGGGGTAGATTGGAGTTATCTGGGCCTGCTCTAGCTTGTGGTAGTTCAGCTATTAAGTGCTGCACTTCCTTCATAACATTTTGTTTGTTTGTATTTAATGTTTCTCTAATTGTTAGCTCTTGTGTATTTAATGTCTCTTTCAGTACTTCTTCTGTTATCGTATTAGTAATTTTATATTCCAGTTGGTCTAATCTAGTGTTATTAACGTTAACTGTCTCTGCTAAACTGTTTAGTTGGGTCATGAATTTATTTTCCACTTGTGCTATTTGTATAGCAATACAATCTTTAAGATTCTCTATCTCTGTCTGGACAATTTTGAAATTGGACGTTATATTAGATTCATGCATTTGGAATTTATTCTGTAGCTGACTCTCTAATTTGTTTTGGTTAGATTTTAATTGTGTTTCTATGTTGATTTGTAATGCGTCTTGATTTAGTTTTAGTTTAGCTTCTAAGTTAGTTTGTAATTCGTCTTGATTTAGTTTTAATTTAGCTTCTAAGTTAGTTTGTAATTCGTCTTGATTTAGTTTTAGTTTAGTTTCTAAATTGGTTTGTAGGTTGTTTACTAATAATGCCATTTGGTCAATTAAACTTAGAGTTGGGGGCATGGTGGTAACTTCTTGTGTTTCGGTTTCTGTATTGGCAGTAGAATCGCTTGTTTCGGTGTCTGTAGAAGTTGTAGGTCTAAGTACTTTTGCTTGTCCTTCCCTAGCTCTTTCGGTTTGTGGAATGGTTGGTCGGAGGTTGTATTTGGGTGTATCTTCTTGGTTGGGGTTCATTTTATATTCAGTTTGTGTTGGTGTTTGATAGTTTGCTTATATACTAACACATATATCAATTCAATAAAAAACTTAAATCTAGATCACTTATAGTTAGACTTATATTTAAATTTTTCTAATTTCTTATATTGTTTAAGTTTGATATATTCTAATTTTGTCAGTTAATATGTTTATGGAATATATTAAGCCTACTACGTTGTGCGCCAATTTATCAAAATATAAATTTTATAATTTCCACTTTTTTTATATGCCCTACGTTGTAGGATCCAAATTATAAAATATGCTTTATAACTAGCTTTCTATGAATTGAAAGGATGGGAAATCTATAATTTTGAAATATGAATTTGAATTATGCATAGGCTATACTAAAAGAAATACAATAAATAATTTACTCATACACCATGGATACAGTTTGTTAATAAGAATTGATTTATTTTAGAATTTATTAATTAGAAAAATATATATTGTATTTAAATATGATAATAAGGTTTCTAAAAAAACTGATGAATTTACAATATTTTTGTTAATATTAGCCTCGGTTAGAGTTCATTTGGTAGGCACTTGTAATTGTCTGTATTTTAAATTAAGTCTTTTAATAATTGTTTCTATGAATATGAAATTATCTCAGGGTAGGCACTCGGCTAGGTTTAATATATTCCTTTAAATCAACACATTTTATGAAAATTTTACTATTAAAATAATGTTCAGAACGTAAATCGAATTGGTGATTTCTTTTAAAATAGTTGTTAGGAAACTTTAGGATTGGTTTTTGAAAAGGATTGGAAGTTCTTTATTTGATGGTTTGATGTTCATTTGTTTGTACTAATATAGTTTACCATTCTCTGCTATTTCATTGTCACTGACTCTAATGTTTTAACTTAAAAATTGAAAAGTTGTTTAACACACTGCAATTTGCATCTTTACATTCTCATGGCTGAACGGCTTCTGTTTTTAAAACCGACGCTTGGTCTTCCTTCGATTTGTTCTAGAAAAAAAGGTTCACATTCCCTCTGGCAAGGACAAGATGGTTTCTTTTTGATGCTCCAGACTTCTGCGCAGAGAACTGTTCCAATCCGTCGTCTTTACAACGTTCTGACGTCAGTCTTAGTTGAATATCGGTTTTC
The DNA here is from genome assembly GCA_018207615.1 of Philaenus spumarius. Lineage (NCBI taxonomy): Eukaryota > Metazoa > Arthropoda > Insecta > Hemiptera > Aphrophoridae > Philaenus > Philaenus spumarius. Next base: position 766,066 of record JAGFPH010000082.1, read on the forward strand.
GAGAAATAGTTCCTTTTATATCGTAGTTTTGGCTAATTATTTCTTTGAATTTGTACTTATTTCCGGGTTACTAGTCCGTTCTGATACTGTTATAATTATTACTAAATACTTTTATTGTGGATAACATGATTTTAAATCGCGAAACATATTTACTGACAAAGGTATGCGAATTGCATTAGATTAGGCTATCAGCTAGCTCTTATTTCCTACGCTTATGCATATCTTCGTTATAACACACATTACATTGATTTCTATAATTACTTTTAATACTAAAGTCTATCCCTGTATAATTTTACAAAGTTTATAATCCAATTTGTGTTAGTTAATGTCTATTCTAAAATTATATTACGATTAACTTTTATCAGTTCCCATCTTGAGTTGTCTTAACCTACTTCGTGCGATAATTTTTGTATTTCCACTGTTTACAAACGGATTTCGGACTGGTTTTAATTATGCCGTGTTATTAATAACATGTGAGAATTTACTACTTTGTTTGTGATGGTTAATAAATATGAATCTATTGTTGGTTTATGGAATACTAATTAATAAAGGTAATGTTTTGGTGGAAGGTTACATTTTGGTGAGGTTATACGTATTTCTAACAAGCCTAGTTCTAGCTTATTTAACTGATTATGAATATACAATGTTATAATTGATTTTGATATTTGAATACAGGGTTACTGATTACATATTTACATCTTTATTATATGGTTGGTTAGGCTATTTGGATTTAGGAGTTCTTTGGAAGGTTGGGTTACATTTAATAATAGGCTACAGATCTACTCTCTCTGTATTGGGTTTTAGTTTTGGGATTTGTACTATTATACGGTAATTGTTTAAATTTATAGGCTTCCTTTTACAGTCCTTTCTGAATACCCATACAACACAGTTGCATTTTGATGAGCAGTAAATTAAACCAAATTTATAAGAAGAATTGAATTGACTTAAAGACTTTAAACACTGAATAGAAGGAAACTAAAATTAAATATCAGAGTTATAATAAGTAAACCTGTTTGTATCAGCACATAATAGAATCTGCAGCCTAGGTAATATTCTACCAAATTTTACCAACCCATATAACAAAGTACCAGAAATTTGATCTTCTAAATTAATAGACTTGAGAACATTTAATTTAACTTCGATTTGGCCATATATATATAATAGTGAACATTTTTAATAATAATAAATTTAGTTTGTAATATTTCTTTGTAGTAGTTTTAAGTGTAATATTAAGTGATTGCATATTTAACTAGCCAGGTACTCTTTAACCCGAGAGAGAGAGAATATCAACTAAAATTTGTATAGTCATTAGTATATTAAGCCTATACATCAAAGAAAATAATATTGTTTCAGTGCTATAATAAACTTAAAAAATAATTGTGTAAAGAGAAAGTAATTTCAACTTAATAAAGTACAATTTGTTAACCATTAAGAGTGAGTCATTGTAGAAGTTTGGAACAAATAGAATAATAAAACTCATTAAGATTAAATTATAATTTGGCTTTCCCAACGTGAGGCTTCTCACAGAATAATAGAACTAATATATTTTATAAATTGGCTCCGCAACGTGTGGCATTTAAATTTAAAATAATATATATATAATTAATAAATTTTATAATTTGGCGACCAACGTGCTGGCTAATTGTTAAATAGGCAATCAAAATTTGTAAAGGAACAATCAGTAATATTTAATAGTAGTTAGAAATTTTAAATAGTTAATATTTAATAATTTAAATTCACAAAAATGGCAGAATCAAATACATACAATTTAAGAGAACAGCCTAAAGAGTCAAAAAAGAAGTTAGAGGGTGATTCCAAAGTTAAAACTTCTAGGCCTAAACCAAATGTAGATGCAACTACAGGGGAGATGGTAGAAATTGTAGAAATTCAAGAAGTTAGGCTTCAAAAAGAGGTATTTGATACAAATATTGCTGATGATAGTGAAATGACACAGCAAGGGAGTAGTAATGATGATAGGGTAATCCAAATGCTAAGTGAAATGATGAAGACAATAAACACAAAGTTTGATACCAAATTTAATGAATTTAAAACTGAAAATTCTGAGCAATTGAATGAATTTAAAACTGATCTAAATTCTAGAATTTCTGAAAATTCTAAACAATTTAATGAATTTAAAACTGAAAATTCTGAGCAATTGAATGAATTTAAAACTGACTTAAATTCTAAGATTTCTGAAAATTCTGAGAAATTGAATTCCAAATTAAATGAATTAAGTACAGACTTGAACTCTAAACTTTCAGAAAATTCTGATAAATTAAATTCCAAATTAAATGACTTGAATGTTGAAGTAAATGCAAAATTAACTGAAAATAATAGCCAAATGATCAAAATGAAGGATGAGTTGCTAACAAAATTCGATGAGAAGATAGAGACTAAATTAATTGAATTTGATAATCAAATTTCCATGAAATACAACAAATTAGAACAGAATGTTAGGGAAAATTGTAAAAGTTTGGAGGATAAATTAGAAGAAAACAAGGAAACTGCTAAATTAGAATTTTCAAATCTTAAATCTGATATGAATGAACAGAAACAACACTTAGAAAACTTAGACCGAAAATTAGAGCATGGAAATAAAGAATGGGGTAAAGATTTAAACCAATTTAAGGAAAGATTAGATGCAACCGAAGAAGAAGTTAGAAAGAATAAGAGCGAAGGAGCTAGCAATCAAATAGTATATGTCAGTTGTGAGAATACAAGCAATACTAGTATACCTAAGTTTGATGGGAAGTCAGCCAATCCTATTGAATACCTCAAACAAATAGAAAGGTATATCCAGAAAAATATAGAGAAAAGAATAAGGGAAAATAGGGAGATACAAACTGTGAGGGAGATAATAGACTTGTCTATGGAAGGGAATGCAGCTAGATGGTGGCAGATAGTGAGGGATGAAATAGAAGATTTCGAAACACTGAAGGAAAGATTAGTCGAAAAATATTGGAATGACGAGGTGCAGAATGGAATTCGAAATAGACTGGAAGTTGAAAAATATAGGAAGGAAGGAAAACTAAGTAGAGCAGAGTATTTTATCGAGAAAGTCATTATTATGAGAAATTTAACACCAACACCATCTGAGGACGAAGTAGTACGAAGGATAACAAGACATTTCGATGACAAGATTAGGGATGCTCGACGTGTGCAAAACATTAATTCGATTAGAGACATGGAACGTTTCTTAAATGAAGAGGACATAGAAGAAAAGAACGAGATTATTAGAAAGAATGAAGAAGTTAGGCGAAATTTTAGACCAGTTGATAACGAAAACAAATTCAGACCACAATATAGAGACAGAAATATGCAACCAAACAGAAACAATAACAATTTTAACAGTTTTGGGCAATTTAGTAACAGGAATAATACATTTAGACCACAGTACAGGGAGAACAATTTTCAAAATCGACCACCACAATACCAGGTAAATCAAAATTACAACAAAGAGCAATATAGGCCTAGAGTTCAAAACATGCCAAACAGATTTGTACCAAGCAGTCCACCTGGACATAACATGATACAATTCCAGAGAAGTACAGAACCTAGAGGACCAGGAAATAACAACGCTGTAAACATGATAAGGGCAGAAACAGAGCAGCAACAAGAAGTAGTATGTAAGACGACCCAGGCTTTAAACTAAAAAGCACTGGAACATCGCACAAGAAAATAGATCTGAGGGGGAATGTAAATATAGAATTAACAAGGGATATTCCAGTGCAACAATCAGAAGATAAAAAGTGTAATAATAATAATATAGAAGAAAAGGTAATAAAAAATATAAAATATGATAGGCCTAAGCCAATAAATGATATTATAATAACCACAGTATTATGTGACGAGAAATTTCTAACTGAATGTGAGAGAGAGGGAGATATATCCGAAACGAACAAGAAATATAGGAATGATAATCCAGAAATTGAGATACAGTTGGGAGAAATAAAAGTAAAAGGTTTGATAGATACAGGTAGTAATGCTACATGCATACAGAAGGAATGGTTTACACAAAATAAGGAAAGGTTAGGTAGATATGAAGAGTTACCAGTAATAGGAATAAATGTTATAACAGCAACAGGCAAGAAAAGTCGGCGAATTGAAAGTATAATTATGCTAAAAGTTAAATTAGAAGATATATCATATGAAATGCAGTTGTTAGTAGTACCAGATTTGTTACGAGAAATAATTATAGGTATGGACAGTATAAATGAATTGAAGATGAAGTTGGACTTTGAAGGAAATAATGTAATGATTAATTATGATAATAGGGAAGTGGTAGTTAAGATGAATAAGGAGAGTAATAATGGTGTTAGGAATGAAATAGTAGGACAGGAAGAGTATGGTGTGTTAGAAATGTACAGGTATTATGATAGATTGATAAATAAAAATGAACAACTCGGCGACATAAAAGATCATGAGGTAACTACAGATGAAAGTAAACAAATTACAGAGGAGATGATTAGAACGGAGATGGATAAATCAGACCTATTAGACCAGATGCAAAAACGACAGTTAGGAGACATGTTAATAAAATACAGAACTATATTTTCAAGACAACCAGGTAGATGCAATTGCTATGAACACCCAATCAAAATTAAGAATAACAAATCATTTGTTCAAAAGAGTTATCCAATACCTTTGAAATATCAGGAGGGTCATTCCATATCAAATCAACCACAAAAAAATGATTTTGACACCCACCATCTCAGATTTTGATGAAACTTGGCATAGTTGTTCTATTCATTGATTTAAAAAACCATACCAAATTGTTTTGCTCTATCTCTAATAGTTTAGGTTTTACAGCCTCCTAAAGTTTTTGGATTATTGTGATTTTTATCGCTTGGCCGCAGAAAACTAAGTTTGTTTTCCTATGAAAAATAAATTATATCTTTGTTAGTTACCAGCCAATTTAGATGAAACTTTTTTTGAGTATACATCAATATGTCAGGAAGGATTTAAAAAATGTACAAAGCTACCAAGTATTTATTTGGGAGCAGAAAAAAATCCTAAAGTGTCATTTGTCTGATTTTCAAAACAAAACGCAGGGTTCTACGATAAATGAAATATCTCCTAAAGGGAAAAGGATAATCATGAAAATATTTTTTTGTTTTTGTTCTAAGAGATGTGTTCTATCACATGAAAGAGTAAAATTAGTGGGTATTTTACTCCTTTATTATTTTTTCTCATTTCAAAACCAAAAATGTTTTATTTTATAAAATTTCATAAAACTATTCAGCAATTAAGTAGAAGTAATATTAGATATAACTGTATTTTAATTTTGAGTTAAAATCTATTTATTAAGTATGTTTGAATGCTAGTTAAATAAAGTAGGATATGCAATTCTTACCGTTGAATGCGTTGAAACAGGTTTTATTACATTAACACTTTTCAATACTGTCACATTTTGATTGGGCACTTATCATACATTCTTGAGAAAACTGATAGGTTCTTCCAGTCATTGTTTTTGGGGGAACCAATACAGCAATAATATGAGGAATGGGCACAGCACATGCATCTTCCTTCTTGAGCCAAAAAAATTATGTTGATGGTCCGCGGGGATGTAGAAACTATACCGTGACATCTTTTTCTTCAGCGTTTATCTCACTCACCATGCCAAAGTACCATAAGCTGGCATAAACACTACAAGCAATAAAATATCCAGGGTTCAAATCTTCTAATTTCACGAAAAAGTTTTGCTGTTTGTTAAATACATTAAAAACAATAGCTGCTTGGTCATCCTTGCTAATTCTTCTAGCCTCAATTGTTCCAGAATCATCTAGTGGCTGAAAGTTGTGAAATGATCTTGTCCCTGGAAGAGTTTGAACGTCTTTCCAAAGCAAGATGAGTTACTTCAACTGTTTCTTGAGAAATAAAGTGGAAACTGACTTTTTCAATTCTGGTCTTACAAAAATCAAACATTTCAGTCACTGTTATTATTTGTTTTTCTAGAGGTCCTTTGAAGACTTTCCCTTCGAGCTAAGTGCTTCACAGTACCTCCTATTCCGTCACATTCCGTTTTGCCATGACTGGTTGCAAAAAACGACCACTGAGCTATAAATTAAAAATCTTTTTCATGCTGACACAGATTTATAAAATTGTAAAAAAGTTTCATGTCTCAACAAGTCAGTCTCAATCCAGCAGCAGAGTATGCAGCCTGAAGTTCTTGTTACAACTTGAATAGTTCAGTTGCCTACTTTTATTCATAGAGATTATTTTACTATAAATTATTTTTTTCTTATGTCACACAATTTTTATCCATAATAATAACAAATTATAAGCCTTTGAATCGTTTTTTACTGCTTTCAAAGAAACTGAACTATTAATTAATTAGGCTTTTATCACATTAGCTTAGTTATAGATTTTGAGAAGCTGTTGTATATAGAATGATTTGAAATTATGTTTTTAATAAAATGTTGTGTAGGCCTATAGAGTTTACTAAAAATGTAGCCTTATCTTTACTTTGATAGTTTTAAGAATTAAGTGATTTCAACTTATTTACCATTGTCGTTTACCTAAAACCTGCGTCAATGGTAAGAATTGAAACCATATTTATTTAGCTAGAATTCAACCATATACTTTAAACAGGCTTCAAGATTAAAATTAAACTACCTAATATTCCTATTTCTATTTGGTAAATTATTAATTATATAATTGTTAGTAAAATGAAATAATTAAAAAACAAAAATTTGTTTTGAAGTGAGAAAAAATAATAAAGCAGTAAAATACCCACTAATTTTACTCTTTCATGTGATAGAGCACATCTTTTAGAACAAAAACAAAAAAAAATTTTCATGATTATCCTTTTCCCTTTAGGAGATATTTCATTTATCGTAGAACCCTGCGTTTTGTTTTGAAAATCCGACAAATGACACTTTAGGATTTTTTTCTGGTCCCAAATAAATACTTGGTAGCTTTGTACATTTTTTAAATCCTTCCTGACATATTGATGTATACTCAAAAAAAGTTTCATCTAAATTGGCTAGTAACTAAAAAAGATATAATTTATTTTTCATCGGAAAACAAACTTAGCTTTCTGCGGCCGAGCGATAAAAATCACAATAATCCAAAAACTTTAAGAGGCTGTAAAACCTAAACTATTAGAGATAGAGCAAAACAATTTGGTATGGTTTCTTAAATCTATGAATAGAACAACCATGCACAGTTTCATCAAAATCTGAGATGGTGGGTGTCATGGTGTGGTTGAACTGACATGGAATGACCCAGGAACCAGTCCATCAAGAAATACAAAATATGTTAAAACAAGATAAAATAGAAGAGAGTAATAGCCCATTTATTAATCCAATAGTTGTTGTAATAAAGAAGAATGATGAGGTGAGATTATGTCTAGATGCAAGGGGAATCAATGATTTAATAATACCTGATTACCAATGTAACAGAGGAATAAATGAAATATTAAGTAAGGCAAAAGCGACGGAATGGCTAAGTACAATCGATTTGACAAATAGTTTTTGGCAGATACCATTAGAAAAGGAAGCAAGACAATACACAGCATTTCAATATAGAGGCAGGGTATATCATTTTAAAGTCACTCCATATGGATTATCAACATCTTTAGCAGCATTAGTAAGAGGCCTACACCATGTGATGAAGGATGAGACAGAAGATTTCACTATGATGTACGTCGACGACTTAGTTTGCATGTCAAACAGCTTTCAAGAACATTTAGAACATCTAGAAACAATATTTTCAAAATTTAAAACAGCCAATATGACCATAAAATTCGAAAAATCCAAATTTTGTAGAAAAGAAATTCCATTTTTAGGTTTCAAATTAACAACAACAGGACTGACCGCAGATGATGAAAAAGTCAAGGCGATTAGAAATTTTCCTTCACCTAAAAACCATAAACAAGTCAAAGGACTTATAGGCCTAGCGAATTTTTATAACAAATTCATAGATAAATACTCAGATTTAGTAAAACCTTTGCTACACTTAACTTCAAAAAGAACAAAATTTAAATGGACAGAAATAGAGGAGACAGCTTTTAGAACATTGAAAGAAGCATGTTTACATACAGTAATGTTGAACCATCCTGACCCAGATAAAACATTCATATTGCAGACAGATAGCAGTAATTTTGCTATAGGTGGTCATTTATACCAGATCAAAGATAATGGAGAGAAAGCAGCTATCATGTTCATGAGTAGAACACTGAAAGGGGCTGAAATAAACTATTTCACTACAGAGAAAGAGATGTTAGCCATACTATTTTGTTTGCAAAAAGCAAGACCATTGATTTTAGGCCATAAAATAAAGATAATTACAGACCATCAAGCATTAACATTCATTAGAAAATGTAGACTACTAAATTCAAGACTATCACGGTGGATACTTTTGATTCAAAAGTATGATTTTGAGATAGAGCATTGTAGGGGAGTTGATAATATTGTGAGCGACACATTAAGCAGGAATCCATGTGATGCAGGAAATAAAGATTTAAGGAAAATCCAAAAATTATAATAGCCTATTTGAAGAGAATTGTAGACCAAAATTTTATGCATAATTTAAAACATTTAGACATTCAACAGCAGGAGAACGAGGAAATCAAAGTAATCATGGATAACATTCAAAATTATGAAAATCTGTACAAATTAGAAGAAGGAATATTATTTAGGAAGGAAAAACAAAATTGGAAGATTGTAATACCACGTAATTTGGTAAACAAGTTAATAACAGCATGCCATGAATATTATATGCATTGTGGCAGAGCAAAATGTACACAAATTTTAAGGGAAAGTTTCACTTTTAGAAAAATGAATAAACAAATTAAATCCATAATTAGAGTATGTGAGTTATGCCAAAAATGTAAAACTACCAACCAAACGAATTTTGGAGAGATGAAAAGTGTGAGAACAGACAGGCCAAATGATCAAATATCTGTTGATTTTTATGGACCTCTACCAACTGGTACAGGAGGAAATAAATACCTTTTTGTAATTATGGACACATTTTCGAAGTTCGTACAAGCTTATCCGCTAAGAAAAGCAACAACCATGGGTGCAATAAAGAGTTTAGAAGAATATCTAATTAAATATGGAAATGTAAATAGAGTACAGTCTGATCATGGGACGCAATTCACGAATCAGAGATGGCTGAGCAATTTAAATAGCAAAAACATAACACCTATATTTTCACCTATAAGAAGACCTAATAGCAACATGGTGGAACGTGTACACAAGGAAATTGGACGATGTCTTAAGACGTACTGCCATAAGAACCACAGGACTTGGAGTAAGTTCATACCCCTAATAGTAGAATATTTAAATGAAATACCTCATGAAACCATAGGGTATACCCCGAATGAGCTACAATTAAATAGGAAGGCACCCAGATTTTGGCATGACATTTTAAATTTAGAACATTTTGAAAATAGTGAAGAAAACTTGGAGATAAAAATTGAATTGGCAGCACAAAGAATTAGAAAGAAAGGAGTAATCAGAAACAAGAGACATAATGACAGACATAAATTAGTGGAGTTTGAGATAGGAGATAAGGTTTTGTTAAAAGAGAGCGGATATTCACACCAAATTAAAGGAGAAATGGCAAAGTTGTTTATGATCTATACAGGGTCATACATAATTTCAAAGAAGATGGGTAAAACAACATACATACTGACCGATATCGACAGGCCTACAAGAATAAAAGGAATGTTTCATATTACAAGTTTGAAAAGATATTATGAGAAGGAGAGACTAGAGGAGTAGAAAGTTTTGAAATTTAAAAGAGGGCATAGAGTCAGTAAGGGGAGATTACCGTAGGAGATTTGAACAAAATAAATAAACAAGTATTCCAGATTGTTCCTAATATGTAAGATAGTTATGAAATATTGTATATAGATTATAAGATGTTATTTAATTATTGAATTTAAATGTTACTATGTTTTTGTTTTGTTACTAAATATTTTTTGTTGTATATTATGTTATAAAGTTTACAAATTCACCAGTAAAAATAACAAAATGTTACTGGTAGAAAATTTAATAATTTATTTAAGAAAACAAGGTTTCCTTAAAAAAATTAAAATTTTACGGGGCAGTTGTAACATTTTGTATATATCTAAATAATTTCAAAGTTAAAGAGTCCTGGTTAACAAATAAAACTACAATGAAATGTAAGTTTCAGTATAAGCCTACAACCTAGCCTAGAGCAGTCAAAATTGATATCTTAATAAAGTAACTTCGGGATTTTAAATGAGTAAATTAAACCACAGTAAATACACAAATGATAACAAGCTTAAGCTAAATTAAATTAAACTTACCGTATAACATAAATAAATCAAATTTTAATCATAAAAATTAGCCTATAAAAGCAAAGGGCAAGTAAGAACAAAATCATTGTATTTAACCGATATAGATTAAGTTAGTTTTAGTGTAAATGAAATTATAAATTAAGTAGAAGCATTGTGTATAATTTGAATTATAAATGATTACTTGTAAAATTCTTGTAAAATACTTTGTAAATAGATTTTTTTTTTTGACACGCAGAATGCACCTTAGTCATTTTGTTGTAAGGAAGAAAACTATGATCCATGTTTCAGTACATGCCAGCAAACATGAAATGTTTTATCCCAACAGAAATTAGATATTGTCACATTCTCAGCTATACCCGTTTTATATAATAATTGTAATTATAAAATGAAATAACTTTTGTTGACATCTAATAAAGTCATACATTATTTTGAATATGAGTAAAATAAGATTTTTATGAATGTATTTTGTATTTACTACGTTTACAGGGCTACTAATACATATTAACATAAAATACATTTTGCTCTCTGTAGGTTTTACCTGATACCAAAAGGAACTATATTCAGGAAGCCTTAACTTATTTATGTTAAAGACAGTTACTAACATTTCTATAATGTACACTTTTTCTCAATTGACATTTTTTTAAATCTCCCCTCAAAACGTGTAAAGTGGAGGTTTCTCTTCACCCGATTTTCAAATGTTACATTATGGAACGTATTGGGATTGATAAATTTACCGCATTATCATTTCTTGTTGATATTGCCACTTTAATGCACTTCTTTTCAAAATGTGCAAAAAAATTAGCAAGCACTAAAGCAAAGCACAAAAAAAACATTTTTTGAGAATAGTCTTAAAGGCACTTGTGATTTCAAATTGTCAAAAACCAATTCATTTACTTGAATACCAATAGCCAATCTGGAGGGCTGAATTATTGCGAGCTACTGAATTATTGCGGAAGCATAGTACTGTAAAAATGCAAGACAGACTTAATATTTAACAACATTTAGATAAGGGTGAATCAGTACAAAGTATTTGTAGTGAGTTTAATATAGGGAAAAGTATACAGTTTATGACTGGGGGCGAAACAGAAAATCGATCAAGGCTTTTTGTATGCTAATTGAAACAGAATCAGTCCTTTCTACTTGATCTACCTTGAAAACCCACATCATGAACTTGTTGATGACACATTATGGGTGTGGTTCATGCAGGAACGTAGACGAGGGACTCCTATAAATGGTCAGATTTTGAAAGAAAAAGCTCCACTCGATGAAGCGATACTTCATTCGAAACTTGGGGAAAAAGGAAACTTCTCAACAAGGGATGGCAATATGGAAAAAACGCCATGGAGTGTAGGGAGAAGCTCTCAGCAGATCAACCGGCAGCTAGTGGTTTTTCAGAAAAATAGCAGCATATCATTGACTGTGAAAAACTAAGTGTACAATAGCGATACTATAAACTTTTGCCTGAGAAAACCTTTGCCACTCCTCAAGAAAAGTCTGCATCGGACTTCAGTCAATAAAGAAAGGATCACTGTCGGTTTATGCTCAAACGCAACCGGGACACACAAGATGCCTATATTTGTGATTAGGAAGTCCGCCAATCCCAGAGCATTTAAAAACTTAAACATGTATGTTTTCTCTTCCATTGTATTACAGATCCCAAAAGTCTGCCTGGTTGGAGTTATTTGTTAAGGAATGGTTCGTGGCCCAATTCGTTCCGAGTGTAAAAGAACATCTTTATGTTTTAAGAGGAAATGTCAAAGGAAGCTTCTCTCACAAATTTTGGATAAAATAGATGGTGATGACAGTGCAGGTATCATCCAGGCGCTCAAGACGAATAACATTAAGGACGTAATTTATATCGCTGCTAAATCTTATAATGAAATCCCATCATCTACGTTTACTAAGTCTTGGAGAAAATTGTGGCCAGATGTTGAAAATCTCGTTAAGAAGAGCAAAGAAGGCAACCCAAATGCAAGAGACTTAAATTTTCATTCAACTGAACCTGATGATAACCAGTCAATTTTAAAGGATTTAAAACGACTGCCTGATCCTGCTAATTGTATTGATAAGGATGACGTTGTGGAATGGATTTCACCAGCAGATCTTGAATTACGATGAAATCCTCGAAGTAGTCCTTTATCAAGAGGAAGAAAAGGACGGCGACAAAGGTGATAATGAAGTGGAAAACGGCATGGTAATTTTGACTCATACTTAGGGGAGGGCAGCACTGGAACTGGCAACTACCTATGTCGAGCAACAGGCTGTCGCATCAGCTGTTGATGTTATTTTTATGAGGAAATGGCGTGATTATGAGTTTAAAAAAACAGTTGAACTAAAGAAGGAGAAGAAAATAACAGATTTGTTTTAATATTGTAAACTTAGTTTTTCATCATGCTTACTCTCACTTTTCATTTTGAACTATTTTATGAATCTAAAATATGTGTTTCGTTATTTCATAAAATAAATATGTAAAGTTATAATTTGTCATGCGTTAAAATTTTATGTTTATTCCTATTGTCTGGTGTCACGTTTGTTTATATCAACGACATGAAAAATTACAATTCAGTGAGTAGGTGGCAAAAAACTGTAAATTTGCGTAAGTATGATTTAAAAACGTCTTAAAAGTTGATTTTTTATTGTAGATACGATATTATAGGTTGTACTTTACATGGGTAAAACTCGCCGTCCGATGGTACGGAAGTTTTTTTATCCGGAAGAGGGTCCGGTTCCGAGGTATCCGGATTAGAGGGCGTCAACTATAATTGTTACTATTACTATAAGAGATAATTTTTGCTTACCCAACTGATCAACAATCTGGAAAATTTTTCCAACAGGAAGGCAATCTTCTTCTAAAACAGTGATTTTCAAATCTTCGACGGGTGGTAAATCTTCTAAAGTCACCTCTCCCTTTGTCTTTAAACTATGGCGGTTATTATTATTGGTAGTCTTCTTTATGGCACCACAGTTATCATCTTCATCACTGAGAAATATATATAAAAAAATATATTAAGAAAGCAACATAATCCTTTTAAATTATAAGTTAATTTGATAATTTATTAACAAGACGATCCAAATTTGTTACGTAAAATATTTGTAAAATTACTGTAAATAGTTCAAATCAATTTACAAAGAAAACAGTATCTTAAAATTGTAATAAATATCCACAAATTGAATTACGAAGTGTAATAGATTAGTTTTGTTTAAATGCTAGTAGTTTAGAAATGAATGTTCTGAATTTAGTTTTCATCAGCTTTTCTTGGTTTTTCTGTTATCTTACAAAGGATAAAAAATCTGTATAAACAGTCATATGCTATGAGCTGAATAATTACTGCAGTGAAAAAAAAAAACAAGAGTAGCTATCAAAAACCTAAAAGGTAGGCTCATAAACTCATAAAGTGAAAAAATACATACCGTACAACTTAATGTATGTTTTTTAAGTTTAACTATCAATAGGCCTATTATTAAATACAAATGATACATTTTGCTAAATGAATTGTATTATACTTTCCCCATAAATCTTTCAGCCATTTCAATGATAATTAGACAAGACATGACATCTCATTGCCGCTTTTGAAAATAGAGTACTGTAGGGGTTTGTTTAACGAATATTTATTTCTAAGAATAAAGTTCTTTAAGTTATTTCAAATGACCTAAATATGTAAATATAGGCTTAACCGGATTTTATTTCATAATTAAAATATCAATTACAAACTCGATACATATTTTACTGTAATCTAATAAAAATTAAAAAAAAAACAACTCTCAGGTAATTTAAATATGTTATTTTAATTATAATGTTCTTACCTATCCACGCAATCAGACAGATTTGAGAAAAACAATGATGTTGAACTGCTGGTTGATGTTAAATCGGAGTCTGTATCATTTTCAGATTCCTCTGAAAAAGGTAGATTAGGCTGTCTGTAAGAATTGTCTTGAATAACTTCAACATCCGATGAGTCCGAATCACTACCATAATTCATTAATTGTTTCAATGAATTGTTTACTTTGTCTGGGCCACAAACTTTGCCGTTTGATATAACAGTAGAACGATCACCTTTTGATATCTCTCCAGGTTTCTTTTTCTTATGAATTTTTCGCTTTACCTTTTTAACTTCTTTTTCTTTACCATCTTTTTCTGGATTCTCTCGCTTTACGTTTTCGTATTGTAAAAGAATGTTTTGTTCCGTAGATTTTGTTTGCGGGTTTGAAATATTATTTGTATCATTACTTATAGCTTCCATATTCCCACTGCTATCTTCAACTGTATTATTTTCAACTTTAATTGTTATTATTGGTTCTATTACATATTCTGTTAAGGGTTCTTCATCATTTTTAATGGTATTTATCGTAGCTTTATCATTTCTAAATGAATTATCTTCAATCTCTTGGTTTTCACATAAATCTCCATTGCTATATTCCATTAGTAGATCTGCACTTTTTATGAAAGAGTTTAAATCATTTATCACTGTCAAGTTGACACTATTGTTTACGTTTTCAAATCTTTTCTTATCACATTCTATTTCTAAATCTGTATCATTTATAATATCTGGTTTTGTCAATGTTTCCATGGTTAACAAATCTTTACTACCACTAGATTCTGTGCACTCTAATTCACTGCTTACTCTGTCACTATTTATCACAGAAATTTCATTTGTTTCAACGTGATTTAACGTTTCTATATTGATAACTTCATTTCCTTTAACATAAAAGTTGTTCTTAATTTCTATACTATCAGATACAAACAAATCATTTTCTTCTAGCTTTTCTTCAAATGCAGGATGTTCTAGATCACACTGATCTTTATTCAGCAATGAATTCTTACTAGAGTCTTTAACATTTTCTAGCACAACCGTTTCGTTTGTTATCAATGACGTTTCTTTTTTAATTTCTAATTCAATATTTTTATTTTTTTCAGTTTCTACTTCCATTGACATATATGTAAGATTTATTGACTCATCAACTGAATTATTTATTTGTATAACAGATCCATTTGGCAACAATTCAATTGATTTAATCTCAGTAGGCCTATTATTTATTGACTCTTCAGCACTATCAATTACTTTGACAGAAGTAGGTTCACATTTTAGTTCAGACATTATCTTTGAATCCATATTTAATAGTCAGATTTTTTAGAACTGTAACTCTAATAAGTTATATTTTATATACACCACTAGAGAGAAATCTGCAACAATTAAATGTATTATGTAGAACAATACAAATTATGTAAAATCTGTTACTGTAGTTGCACAATTGACCGACCTGTTTTTAAACATACAAGGCTTGAACAGATGTCAAGCTACACCCTCTTCAAATTCCCTCAGGGTTTGTTTACTTATTCTGGGAACTGGTTAACTAGGTATTAATAATGATAAATTAAGTTAAAAATACAAAAAATTAACATAAAGTATGGACCCTTAAGATTAACTCTAATTGAATGCCAAGATTCATTTATCTGGAGCTATCACACAGCATATGTTAGGCCAACTTAGCACTCAACATGTGCTTACTTTTTGTATTGTTTAGTGGAACATCTGAAAATTGTAGAAACTAGTCTTAGATGTCCACGTAGGAAACCTTTTAGGAACTAACTCAGCAATAGATTGCAAAACCAAAAACTTCAACGTGTTCCAAACCGCAATTTTGTTGTTGAACATATAGCCTATACAAAATGTTACTATAGTATTATCATTTTTAAAACTGTCATCCCTTTATAGTCACATATAAATTTGTTAAAGTTTGTACAACAGAATTAAATTAAGCATTATGATGTTAGTCTATTGATATGTGTACCCCTGTAGCTCCCAAACAAGTAAACAAATTTTGACAAATGGTAGGCTATGTCAGTTGATTTGGTTTAAAAAGAGAAGTTACATAGGACAATTTTATACAAATTGTTATAATGAACCAAATCCCATCATAAATGTTAAACCCGAATAGCCTAAGTTGGTAACGTTAAATTACTGAAAAGACTAACGAACCAACCAATGTTAAGATATAAGCCTAACCAATTGTAAAGAAAATAGCAAACGAAATTCATATGTAGAATCATATTTATAAATAATTTGATTAGAGCCTACATATCAAAACACTGTGTGAAACTGATTAATTAAATTAATGTAAAATTAAACTAACCTAGGCTAGTAAACAAATGAACTAACCTAAGTCGCATTTAGCACACAAAACTCTCGATCTATATATATCAATCTTACACCACTAATCACAATAAATCACACACAAGGAATAATTATATTCATTATTTATTTATTCATCAAAGTCATACCATTCAAAAAACGATGTTGTACCAAAAACAATTATTGTAAAAATAGTCACCATGACATGTTCCGTTTCCAAATTCCTACGTTAAACAAACTTAGTCAAATCAGTAAACACAAATAAATATTAAAACCAAATAGAACACAGTGACAACCGATAAAATTGTACGAATTAGAAATATTTAGGACGTAAATGAATATTAGTTTATATCAAATGTGTTAGAAACTAATTATAATAATGGTTACAAACCGACATAATGTAGGCCTAAAGAGACACAGCCATGTTAGATGCAATAAGGAAGTCAAGTTGATTTTAAATGTAATAAGATTTAATTAATAAATTTTGATAAATAATATTTTGGAATCAAAATAATAAGAAAAATGCAAATATGAAATAGACTACAAATAATTATGTACAAGTAACGAACATGTTTCGCAGTTTAAAGATAAAAATTTTAATCATAAGAAGGAATGTGGAACTGACTAATGAGATTAGAGAACCAGTGACCGCAGCGCTAGGAAGGTGTAGCAAGCACAATAGAAACCACAAAAGGGACGCGCTAAATTTCAACTAGAAGAGGCAGTACAAACCAAACTCTGGAAGTAAGAACATGTAAAACAATGTTTCTGTGAAATTTGAAAGTTTGAAACAGTTTTTAAAGTAATAGAATCAGTGCTATTAGCGCAAAAACAGACGTGGTATAATCTGTTATAATACATATAGGCCAGTCATATAGTACATTAAAATCGCAAACTAACGGCTAGTTCTGCTTTTTTAATATGTTGTTAGGACCACTACCAGTAGTATATATCCAAGTTTGCAGCTTTGAAAGACCAGTGCTAACTTCGTAGCACGCAAAAAACCGTGAAATTTTCGCACTTTTTTCAGTTTTTTCACTATATTTCCTAAACTGTGCATTTTTTCATACATGTTATTTACGTTTTGGAAGTACATTAAATTTGCTACAATTTGAGACCAGAACCAGCTCTGCAGCTCAGATACCAAAACCAATACAGCCCTAAAAAATTGGCTATTTATTACAAAACAGTGAAATTTTAAGATTTGGTCAACTTTCGACCCCGAAATCGGGGAAAATACTCATTTTAAGGAGTAAATAATAAGAGATGTTGTAGCGAATATTATCTATAAGTATATTAAAAGAATTTATGAAAACTTGTGGCAGTCAGTACGGCCATTCTATCCGGCCGATTTCCTTATTTTTTTTTTAAATTGCAGGTAATTATTCACAGATATATGTCATCAAGCATTACAAATCATGTATCTTTCGCCTTACAAACGTTATAATCAAATGCAAATTTCTGCTGTGTATTCCTTATGGGGTTTTTTTTTTGGTTCTTTGTCCACTTTGCGTTCGTATACCGTCCATCCGATTGCTTTGAAATTTTGCATAGTAACACAGGTTAACCCTGGGAAGGTTTTAGGCCATTTACCAAAGTCCTAGGACATTAGGGCTACGCCCCAGTGGCCCTCAAAGTTTCAATGTTAATCTTATGGAAGAAAGATTTCTATTGATTTTATCAAAAACAGCTGATTTTATCAGGGGCACAAAAACAGCTGTTCATATAAAAAACTTAGCAACACATCATGTTTGTTTACTTTCATTACCATAGCAACATTACTTAGAAAATTTGAAGAGTATTACCTTTTTGAGGTTACATTGACAAACTAAAAACAAACACAAACAAAAATCAACGAAAAATGCTAACTATATTTTAATTCAATTCAAACATTGGTTGTTACAAACCTATTATATATAAAACAGCTAATTTGGATCAAAAACTGAACATAATTTTAGGGTGGGCCTACAATGAACCAAAACACCAATTGGGCTAATTATTAGAATCAGGTTTTATTATAATTCTTCACAACTACCAGATTTTTAGATTAGGTAAAATTTTCCAACTGCGAACGAAGCGAAGCAGCCATTTGAGGCCGAAGGCCGAGGCGGGGTTGGGACGCGGAGCGTCCAGGGGCAGAGCCCCTAGTTAGCTTTAATTTAAGCACAAAACGATGTCTGTAGGTCTAACAGTTTCCTCACAATGCTTAAAAATTCCAAAAATGGGAAACTGCATTCTTCGCTAATTGGCTCTGTTGAGTTCTCACGATGTATTTTGAAAGGAAAACCATGTACATCAGCAAGAAATATATGTTTAGTGTATTTATAATGTAATGAATTCAAAAGTTTTTTTATATATCTATATGAATATTTACGAGAGATATTGTTGGGTTGGAATAGTTCATTTTGCCCGCTTCGTGGGTGGTTAGAAATCGTCAGATTCATCTTGAAAAATAGGTAGTGGATCGTCGACGAAATCTTCTCCTCCTTCGGCAATCTGAATTACAGCGACGTTTAGGCAAGAGACGCCGGAGCAAAAGTTGCAAAGTTCTGAGCATTTGAGGCCTGCTTTTACGCAGGTATACAGCAGCCTCCGCTACAGCCTTTCTTGCACCCGCATGATAGAAACTTCAGAAAGGAGGGGGATGCCACTTCACTCATCATTGTTGTTGGAATGAGCCCCTGATCTGCCTTCTTCCATCCCCATTGAGAGGCATCTTTTTCCACCCCCAACCACTACTGAACTTGGTGGTAAGTTCGGTAGGCGTGCAATGTTGCACCATCATCCGTTGGAGGCAAACGGGCGAGGGTCAACCTTAGCGTTAAAAAACGGTAAAAAAACGTTCTTCACAGTTAGTAAAAAAACCATTGAGAAGGACGAGGAGGTCCACATCTTCTCCAATGATTAGCACTGACTGAAAAGAGGGTACTTTTGAAACGATAAAACTGCCCCGCTCATTAAAGAGGATCAAGAAGGGTCACCTCGCCAGACTAGAAATGCTGAAATTTCCCCAACTTTCTACCTGACACAGGTACGGGATATTTCCCTAATTCCCTCCTAATAGTAAGTCGGCACTCACAGTCTTTACCAAGCACATGGGTCATTAGGTTTTTTCATGACATCTATCTGTCACGCTACCACTAATTTTTCTTTTCTTTCCCCCCCCGCCCCTCTGTTTTCTGCCAACTCTGTTACGGTAATCTAAATCACTTATCACAAACTTGAATACACTAAACTGTATAACAACACTAAAACACAAAATTTTATCCACTATGCCACCAACTGCGTCCTGTCAGTGACTACAGTCTTCTAAAACCAACCTAAGCTAACCTAACCTAATATTTAATGGTATGCATTCAAATCAGTTGGAATGCTACAGCAAGGGGCTCTGAAACTATTCGGAGGGAAATATCCCGTACCTGTGTCAGGTAGAAAGTTGGAGCAATTTCAGCATTTCTGGTCTGGCGAGACGACCCTTCTTGATCCTCTTTAATGAGCGGGGCAGTTTCATCATTTCAAACGTACCTAAAATATCGGGGCAGTTTACGTGTCCCCATCAAAGCAATATCGTTTGTTGTCGTCGTTTGCCAGCAACTTCTCCTGGGCCATTTTTATGATAGTTGACTCTTCAAAGATTTTTGATAGTCTCTCTTTTTTTTTATAGTTATACTACAGAAAACCATAGCGCCTTATGCGTTCGGCAGTTTTTGTGTTCTTCTCTGCCCCATCCTGGAGCCAACATTATTTCGTTAGCGCGCGAAGAGTAATAGAAACTAAACTGACTAAACTGAAAATGAGAAACCTATTTGTGACCAAAGGACTGTTGGACGTGAAGGGAGGGAATAGGCTACCTGCCTGCCTACCTTTTCAGTTATAAGGGAAGGAGCGCCGAGCTCCCTTTCTATTCGTCCTTATCTCTTCACTTCTTTTTCAAAGACTGACGTAGGTCCTTGACCGAGCTCTCACACATGTGTGCTTTAGTCAAATAACCCTCCAACCATCGTAAGAACTCAACAGAGCCAATTTGTGAAAAATGCAGTTTTCCATTTTTTGATTTTTCAGCGTTGTGAGGAAACTGTTAAACCTACGGGCGTCGTTTTGTGCTGAATCTGACTATTTCGAACCACCCACGAAGCAGGCAAAATGAACTATTCCAACCAAACAATCTCCCAACAATATATCTCGTAAATATACATATGGATATAACTGGTTTTCTTACTAAGTCATTAAAAGAAATACAATTTTGTGTTCTTATTATTTGTGTGTTGAACTTATTTTATTTATATAAATTAGATCAGATCAGTACTATTTATTGTGTTGTTATAATTTTGGCTTAGAGGCAAAATATTAAATTAGCAACAATTATATTAAAATTAAATTATTATTTTTTATGTGTTGTCAGAATTGATACAAAAACTAAAAGTAGGCCTATAGTAATTTTTGGACATTGGCATTTTTCAACAGTACCTACCACGTTCGTATATAAAGTTATATCAGTATTTTTCAACACTACTTTCGACATCGTATAGGCATAGACATTGGCACTTAAAGAAATAGCATCAACGCCACACCCCATATATACTGAACTAACCATATCTAACTAATAACATTTATCATGGCGGGATAGTCATGGTGGATAGGGACCACTGAAAGGAACTGACGGCTCCCAACAAATAGTATTACCATTGAAAAATCAGCATTACGGTATTACACTTTGATACCTTCTCAAGTGCTCAATTGTAACTTACTATTTGCATGACAAACCCTTTTTTACAACTGAATGAGTTAAGAGTGAAAGTGTTTTGGGAATATATTAGTTCTAATCACCAGGATAATGTTGATGCTTAAAACATGAGGAATAGAGGGACGTTGATATATCTGTACACTACGCTTAAGACATAGGCCTACACCTGAGAATGGTTAAAACTTATAAATTTTCTGAATCTATTGTGGGGTCTCACATTAAAGGGAGCAAATAATCAACTCCAAATATATATAAAACACTACTTTTAAACTTGACTGAGTAATTAGGTAAATTTTGTACCAATTGCTTGCTTAGAGCCCAGCAAACCAACCGACACAACATATTAAAATAAAAAAGTACATAGGCCTATGAAATAAAAACTACATTTAAAAAGCTAAACCACAACTAAGAAATCACATTTAGGTCATTGTTTACTGTTACTTTGTGAGAAGCAAAGCTTCAAATATTGAGATATGTTAATCGGTAATTGATTGCAATCGACCAACAAATATGTTTGAAGAGCCCAAACAACAAAATATAGCAGAAATGAAAGCATTAAAAAAAAAATAGCCTGAAAGTTCTTAGGCCTGTATTACACTGTCAAATGTCTTTGTCAAAGATCTTTGATCAAATTTCTTTGATGCAATATTTGATAGTGTAACATATAATTTTTTATCAAAGTGGCACGTACGTCAAATTTCTTTTGTCAAAGGTTCTCTAAGAGAGAACATTTGATCAAATCTTTGATCAAACTTCTTTGATGCAATTTTTGATAGTGTACCTAATCTTTTAAAAGTAATGTAATCTTTTATCAAAGTTGGCGTGTCGTCAAATTTCTTTTGTCAAAGGTTCTCTTAGAAATTAAAGCATTTAAAAAAAAATAGCCTGCGGTTCTACCTTTAGTCACCAGTAGGGATTATTTGCCATAACAACTGGTTATAACCGCCTGCCTGACCTGCACTTTTAACAAGCCTGCTCGCTGTGAAACAACTTAATTGATGTTACTATTTATATATGTTTACAAAGTGGAAACATACTGTGACTAGAGACTGTAGGTTAGACCTTCAGGCTTTTTTTATTTTCATCGATTCAACAAATACATAAGCGATACTAGTTGTTCATCAGCTGATGACTTTTATTATAGTAAGTTGACTCATTCGTGTTTCTTTTTTCGGGCCTTGAAAGAGTTAAATTATTGTTAGAATATATAACATACCTCATACGAGAAGGTTTGATTCTGAAAAATGAATAATAAACAATTGCCCACATTTAATCTAAAATGGTAAAAACAAAGTCAAAATTATAGTATGCACCATCTCTACCTCTATACTGTAATGCCAACTTTTAACAAAGTTTAAGGAGTGTAATATATATATATATATATATTTAAGGCCCTAGGCCTATGTGTGTTTAGGCCTATATATATGTTTACATACTGGAAACGTATGGTAACTGGGAACTGAAAGTTAGTTTAGTTTTTGTTTAGTTTAAGGCTGGTATTGTAGGTTAGAGAGCACATAGGCCTAGTACTGTAATTTAATGCATCGGCGTAAGTTTACTATTCGACCCTAGGCTGATATTTTTGCAGATAACGGTATTGTTTTACATTCAACTCTTAATCATTGAATACAGGTAAACATACTGTGACTAAATACTATATACCCTTTAGAACCTTTTAGGTTTTTTTTATTATTCTTGCATTACTGTTGTCATAGGTTAGCCTAGGGTCGAATAGTAAACTTGTGCCAATGTGTTCATATATTTTAAAACAAATATCTAATAACCATAAAATCCTACCAGAGCAAAAAAAAGGGCATAGGTTGTTAAGCTGGCCACTTACGGTCGATCCATCGAGCCAAACGGAATGACGTCACACTAAAAATATATTGCGAGTGTGAAAACCCGTTAAAATTCAAAAGGAGTGGAAGTAACATGATGGCTATTTAAACGATTGGAAATCCGTTGTGCCCATCTATTTGGCCTTCGCTCTGTGTAGCCGTGAGTGGGAAACCATTTGGTAGTTTGCGCCAAATGAAACGATGGAGCGATCGCCAGTAGCGAATGTCTATACTAAAATTGAACAGTCGTTGTCATCGGAACTCCTAGAGATGTAGCCTACAGGGAGAACACATGTCTGTGGAAGACCATGGACCCAGATTAGGCCTACCATAATTCAATTTTTTATGAACTCCAAAGATATGAGCGTTGCTGCTAGTCTTTCATGAGGACTAATATAGTTTGTCTCATATTTTCTTAATTAGGCCTAAAGGTGTTACCAGATTGAGCAGTTGGAAATAAGCTCCCTCATCCATTCGGAGGTAATTCCTCCAATCATGTGGTTCTAATGTTAATTCTCTAATTAAATTTACATGGCTAAGAGTTTTTCTGCCACTGTTTCACCCACTTCCTTTTTGGCCTTCTACTCTTGAGGTATAAACAAACTGCTGTTGAAAATAAAAGAAGTCGTCCATTAATGTTGATGGACACTAGGCCTATCATAAACAGATGTCAACTCAAAAAAGGCATGGAGTGGACTGGTGGAGTGCCCATGAATGACCCCTCCTTTTTAAGGTCAGTCCAAATGGAATAGAGTGACTGTTATCCAATCCAATTGGAACAACTATGAATGGCCAACTTTACACTTGAATATGAAGTAGATTTTGTAAAGGCATTTAAATGGGTGTAGGCCTGCATTACTTTTGTCATTATTTTTAGGCCAAATCTTATTTTCAAAATATAGATTAGCATTTCCCTCTTCCAATTTGATGAAAATTAAATAAATTGGTCGGCAATTATTCAAAAGCTCTCTAACCTAAATCAGCTCTTTAATTAGGTATACAATATTTCATCAACTACTTAATGTCATCTAGCATAAAGTAGAGTTTACCTTCATCTTTCTTCAATTAGCATGAATGTGAAGTTCAATAATTTAATGTGCTGTGTTATCATTACAGACTTCCACAAAAACCACTATCAAATACAAATCATCACTGACATGGTGCCAACTGCCAAGCCAAGGTGCGGTAGTAGGGTCGTAGGGTGCCTTAGCCGAGGGATTTTGATTGGATCATTGGATGTTTCAGTTTTTCTTTCTCAGTTCTCAGATCAGATCAGAAGTCAAAACTACACCACAGCACCATACCCTTCCATGACTTCATAGATAAATAAACCACTACATCAACCGGAAGTATCAATTTGATCGAAGATCAAACTACTCAGACGTTTTGACAATATTATAGTGTAGTCCAGATATAAAATGCACATTAATCATAAATTTGTAATATTTAATAAAGTAATGAATATAATAAATAATTGATATATATCTTAATTAATTTACATTCGGTACTATTACGTTTCTATTAAATTGGCTTTTTGTAATTTAAAGTGTTAGAAGTAAATGTAATATTTGCTTTCTTCTGGCTTGTATCCTTCACGGAAGACAATTATTTATGAATTGTTAGTTAAAAACCCGAGGTTTTGAGTTTTTGGTCACTGTAATAATTATATTGTGTGTATCTTTTTTTTAATAAAGATGGAAGTACTGAATCCTACTATTTAAAATAATTAGACATGTATTAAATCCAAAAATAATATTACATATACTATTATACTAATATTTTAAGCCTTCTAAATATATGTATTAACTTTCAAATAATTTTAATTGTTATTAGAGGCATTTTATGTTCATGTATCTTGGACACTCAATTAATTTCAAACTGTATTCAATAAATTCAAGTACATAAGGTCTATTTTTTAGCAATATTACCTGCTATTGTTGATTAATTATATTATTAAAGTGTATTATTGAATTGTAGAATATTTGTATTATGTTTTCAATGGGCTGTAGCGGAACTGGTGATATTAAAACTAATAATGTTAACAATGATGTCAGTAAGGTATTTAAAATAATATTTTGTTTTCCTAATTTAATTGATTTGTTAGGTTGAAGCTAAGTACCTTAAAATACTACTGTATTACAAATGTGTATACTTTCCTGCTCGAATAATTTCTACACGCTTTATATTCCTCATTAGAATTAGAAGATTTTTTTGAAAAGGGGATCCACCGAAAAAGCTATTGATAGTTTTATTTCAATTGATTTTAAAAGCAACAAATACAATTTTCAAAAATGCTATAATAAAAAAATAAAAAAAGTACATAAACCAAAATATACTCCCTGGAATAAATGACGTCACGACAAATATAACTGACGAAATGGGTGATTAACCGTTCGGCCATTTTGTGAGTGTATGTCTAGTATTTAAGAGGTAGTTATTCGTATACTCTTTATGCGCCCTTGTTATATTACTTACCTTATTTTGCGTAAGCAGTAGGCTAAAAAGTGCTCTATTGTTAACAGCACAACGATATGGAGGATAATAAAGCTTCATTAAAAGAATTGGACCAATGGATTGAACAACTAAACGAATGCAAACAGCTTACAGAAAGTCAAGTGAAAACACTCTGCGATAAGGTATGCAATGTTGTCATTTATAGTCTTTAGGGACTCTGCTTAGTTAAAAA
>JAGFPH010000082.1:792137-802146 GCA_018207615.1 Philaenus spumarius
GGTGTGTTCATATGAAAAAGTTTGTAGTTGAGGCCACTATACCGAATAATTACCAAATTAACTTTAAGACGATGCGATTTTACTGTACGACCCTATACCATCAGAAATGCAAGAATAATAAAAAAATAGCCTGGAGTTTTAACTTATAGTCTTTAGTTACAGTATGTTTATCTGTGTTCAACATTTTAACAGTAGGATGTAAAACAAGGTTGTCATCTGCAAAAATATCAGCTGAGGGTCGTATAGCAAATTTACGCCTTTAGGACTCCTGATCTTTTTTTTGGTGGAAACAGAATAGTGCTGCCAACCTAAGACCATGAATGCTGGAAAACAGCTTACTGTGACTGACTAAGTTGGAACACAGGCTTCTGTAATAATTTTTTTTTTTTTCCAGGTGTCCTAGCCTAATGTAAAATTTCGGTGCCAAAAGATTTAATGATACTAAATTAATGCTGGAAAATATTACTATATTAATGATTGGCCTATCTAATGGCTTGGTAATTGGACCTTGTAGTTTTAAATCACAGTTTATAGAAGTTGTAATTGTGTCATCCCATAATCTAATCAAGGAAGAAATTCCCTGAGATGTCTTTCAGGTGGCAGAGAGCAGAATGATGTTCTGCATTAATTTTGTTGAGGTACCTAGGAGCTTAATTAGGCCTAAGTCTATGTTAGGAGCCTAGTCTAGGTTGCCTATAGGTCTATATTTTTTAAAATATAATTTTAACTTGAACTAGACTTAGGTACTATGAGAAAGAAGCACTATATAAATTAAGTCAAAGATTACAGTCCTCCAAATAATAATTGGGTATTTATTTACTTTAACTTGTCAATCAAAACTACTATAAACACACAAACCTGAACTTTTTTCTTAATAAATATAGTATTTATACACTTCACTGATACCGGGAAACCAATATTTAGCCATCTTCAACACGTACAACATTAAAAACTTTCAAATCAAAAGTTTGTTATGGAAATTTACATTGTAAAGTGCCGACATGTTTTTCTTACCGTCTTGCCAGCGTTGCCGGATTGTTCTTGTTCTTTTTTGTGTAGAAACAAACAGTTTAGGCAACTCATTCTAATTTAAATAATGTGATAATACGACGAAATATTATAATTATACAAATATTATAATCATACTGTTATCGGCAAAATACTGTGACTAAACAGTTTAGGTAAGTCCTCTAGTTTTTTTTTAATTCTAATTATATAAAGTAATAATTCGACGAAATAAATTATAAATAATCATATGAATATTATAGGCTAATTATAGACTACTGTTATCGGCAACATACTGTGACTAAACAGTTTAGGTTAGTCCTCTAGTTTTTTTTTAATTCTAATTATATAAAGTGATAAATACGACAAAATATTATAGTTATACAAATATTATAATTATACTGTTATCGGCAAAATACTGTGACTAAACAGTTTAGGTTAGTCCTCTAGTTTTTTTTTAATTCTAATTATATAAAGTGATAATACCACGAAATATTATAATTATACAAATATTATAATTATACTTACTGTTATCGGCAACATACTGTGACTAAACAGTTTAAGTTAGTCCTCTAGTTTTTTTTATTCTAATTATATCAAGGTTACTAGATAGTAAAGGTTGCCTCATAGTCATGTAGACAAACTCAAACCTCCACTTTTTTGATATTTCTCACATGAGGCAACCTTTACTATCTAGTTACCTTGATTTATACACACCTTATTCAGTACAATAACCTATTGTTCGATTTGGCAACGTTGATGAATTTCCATTTTAAATACGCAGTTATACTGTACTTTCTATTGTTCGATGCATTTGTTTTGGTTCGTAATAATTATGTTTGTTACATTATTTTCACATTTTTTTGCTTTGTGGATACTTTTGGGGTTAATATTGTTTAGTTTATTTAATTCTTACATGTTTGGTGTATGCGAAGTGATTTATTTTGTTATAATTACGTCAAATATCGCGGAAAAGTCGAAATTTAACCTATACAATTTCAAGTTTTATTTCTTTCATAACTCCTACAAATATTATTTCCCGGGAAAATTTTTGTTGTTTCTACAATCAGTTAGATGTGTTCTTTCATGTTACCATATCAAATTCCCTTAGAAATCGATTGACAAGGTAAACTACATTTTTACCAATAATTGCATTGTTTTCATATCCTAGTAGTTGACCTAAATTGGGATTAGGCCAAGTTTATAAATTACTACCTATTATTGTAGCTCATCAATTTAATTTTGTCTATAGCTTGTATGTGGAAACCAAGCCAGGAACCCTAGCTTAAAACCAGAAACCCTTTTTTCTGTGTAAATTTACTATACAACCCACGGCTTATATTTCTGCAGACGACGACCTTGTTTTAGATTCTATGTTAAATGTTAATAGTTAAAACAAACTGTAACTAAAGACTATAAGTTAGAACTTTGGGATTTTTATTATTCTTACATTTCTGTTGACGTAGGGTTGTATAACCTAGTAAATTTGCCTATAGTAAAGGTAGCCTATTTGTTGCTATCACTTTTTTTTGATAGAACTTACAGTGTCGTAAAATCTATAAGTTTAGCCTACAATAGTTATTATGAAAAATTAACCAAGTACATATTTAAAAATTGTAGCCTATCAAGTTAAATATAAATTTCAAACTTACCTCTAAACTAACTACATCTCCTAGTGATGAATAGGCCTACGCTTTTCATTAGTCTATATGCATACTTATCACAAATATATTTCAAACGATATGCCTAATTATTTAATTTATTGCTATTATTAGGCCTATATGACTTAGCCTAAAAATTGTTTGTATATAAAATCTATGCTTGAACTAACCTTGTTTTGCTACGTCTTCAACTAGTAACAAATAAGTATTTGTTTTTTGTAGTGAGAACTTGTTACAAATATGGGCCTATTCAAACGATATAAAAATTCATCACATAAAAAATTAGTGTGGAAACGAATTACTAGTCTTAAATGTGGCATCGCTATAATTACCTGTTCATGTCGTATGTTCAGTAGGCCTACTTAGTTGCAAGATGACCAGTAACTAATGTCTTCAATTGATGCAATGTGCTTTTCATGGATTCATTAAAAATATTTTTTTAGTTTTTATGTATTATTAATAGTATTATTCAATTACATAGACTATTGTAGGCCTATAGAGAGTTTGTTTCCTAATTAGATTCACAATTTAATTTTAAACGGTGACAATGTGCTTATGTTGGCAGAACTACTCTCATTCCTAAAAGAAGGTTTCATCTGCTATGATATCTATAGAAAAGGTTATTTAAACTGGAGCACGATAAAAATAAACGATAGGCTACATATATTAAATAATATGCTATTTATTATTAGGCACTTCCTCAAACAATGAACTCACTCAATTGAATTTGTGTACCTTGTGCTAGTAAAAACCATTTAACTATGCATTCATCAGGGTTATCCTAGCTCCCTCACTATTTTACGACTCTCCTCCGATTTGTTCGTTATACAATTTAAAATCTTGTCTTTATTTTTTGAGGAAGTCAACAAAGTGTTTGCTAGGACTCCTAAATCTGTAGCTGTCTGATATTTTTTCTTGGCAGGCACTTCACAAATGACAGCTACTTTCTCTACGAATGGCAAGGTCTTTTATTGCACTTGAGGAATGATAGCGTATTCTGTATTGACACACAAACCGCAGTACATTAAACCTAATACTGTACAGTGTAAAAACAGTCAAACAACAATACACAGAACATACTGTACTGTATACTAACTATAAAAAACAAAAACTTAGCAGCAACAACACAACTTTAACACCTTAGAAAACACCATACTACACATAAACGGAGTTGGCTAATGGATGAAAAGAGAAAGTTGTAACTGTATCCACATAGCGACAAAGGAGTCATCCCTTTAGAAGATGTTGTTAGTGTGATTAATAAATTGTAATGAGTTTAATCTAATCTATTGTCAATAAACTTCTTTATTCAAGCTGTTGTTTCAAACCACATTCACAAATAAATTGACCTATAAGAGTGTAATGTTTGGCTACATGTACCTTAAAAAATAAATAGAAAATAATAACTAAAACAAATTAAGAATCTTAAGTTTTATCTAAACTAAAAAGAATATAGTTTTTTTTTTCAAATTAAATTGTTCTCATATGTCAGTGTATTATTCTATATATTTTTGATTACAGGCCAAAGAAATTTTAGCAAAGGAATCAAACGTTCAAGAAGTCAAATGTCCTGTCACAGTTTGTGGCGACGTCCATGGGCAATTCCACGACCTCATGGAACTATTCCGGATAGGTGGGAAGTCACCAGACACAAATTATCTGTTCATGGGTGATTATGTAGATAGAGGATATTATTCAGTGGAAACAGTAACGTTATTAGTTGCTTTAAAGGTAACTTAAATATTTAATAAAATCTCTGAAACTCAAGTTAACTCTGAGTTCCGTATCACATATTCGGTGCAATAAATAACGAACACAAATAAACTTGATACATATTTAATGTATGCTATTATGTATGTTTAATGTAAGTAAGTATGTTACCTGATGTAAATTTCGGTAACAAAGTTACCAGCATTGTTTGATTATAAACTAGTACTAAAAAAAATGTGACATTCTCTCTCCTAGCCAGGGGCGGATACAGGGGGAGGGTCATGGGGGGTCAAATAACACTATAATACTATAGTGTCGTTTCAGCCCGCCGTGCAAGTGACATACAGCACTATTGTATTGTCTGATTGTAATGAATATTTCACCCACTAAAAAACATCCAATCTCAATAAAACAAATACTGTTGGAAAGGAAATGTTTTAAACATAAATTTTTGTATTTACAAATTTGTTCTAAATCTTATATTTAGGCCTACATAATATGTAATCATCATTTTTAAATTGTAGTTGTCTAAAAAGATGACGCCAATATAAAATGCAAAGAAAAGACACAAAACTTGTTACTTTTCTAAGGCTCATAATCGTTAGACAGACTTGTTTTGAAAAGAATAGCCTACATAAGGTTACCTTTGGATTCGTCAAGATTTCAACTTTCTAACACTGCCTTCCAATCATTTGTCACTCTTATAATTTCTTAGATATGAAGTTTTCTGTAAACCCTTAAGATTTGACAGTTTTTCAACCAATGAGTAAGCATACTTTGTAATCGATATACTTATACATTGATGTTTATATATGGATTTTAGTGTAAATTCTATACTATATTATTTTTCGTTTGATATAAGAAAAACCTGATTATTTAGTGTTCATGGGCTACAGCTATAGGTTTTTTCTGTTAAATATGTGCCTACCATTATACCGATTGCCTTATCGCATTTATCCCAGCCAATAGAGCAAAAAGAAAGCTAATTTTGTTATTGAATTTAACAGCAGGCGACATCCACAGTGACTTTAAGGGTAGCACATAGGTATGTAAATACAAGAACTATCAGACAAGGAGCTTTTGCGCATTTTGTATAAAAAATATTACAATAAATTAATACTTTTTGGGTTTTTCGTTAATATTTAAAAAAAATGATGGATAGATCACGATACTTAAAAAAAATCTACAAATTTTTTTTTTGACCCTGTTTTTACCATTTTTCACCGAGAAAAAGTCGGAAAAATGCTTCAAAATTACCATTTTTCGAAAGTTAATATCTTAGTTAATTTACAGTATTAAGGACAGATCTTCCAGAAAATGATTGTTTATTATGTGCACATCAAACAGAAAGAAGATGAAATTCGTCCCATTAATAGTTTTTGTACAATTGCAGTATACACAATTTAGGTCTTTATCTTGCATATTGCGCCCAATTAACCTGAGTGGCCCGATTTAAATTTACCAAACGGATTCTGACAGTAGACATTAAAACATACAATTCTTATATCTGTGATTTTTTAATAAGGTTGATAAAGTATGATAAAAATGCTTCCGAACATAGCGCGAAACTAGTAAATTTTCTACCGACGGCTAGATAGGCAGTGGTAATGGTTGTACCAGCAGCCTGCAGTTCTCTTCTCCTCCGCAATATGCATTACACATACTAGACAATCATTTTCCGAAAGATCTGCCCTTAATATTGTAAATTAACAACAAAATGAACTTTTGAAAAATAGTAATTTTAAGCGTTTTCCGATTTTTCTCGGTGAGAAGTAGTCCGATCGGGGCTTTCAAAAACCATTTTGTAGGTTTTTTAATTCTCTCCAAATATCCTGTTGAAAGTATTGTGATCCATGCATAAATATTTATATTATCAACAAAAAACCTAAAAAGTCCAAATTTATTGTTATATTTGTTTATAAAAAATGCGCAAAAATTCCTTGCCTGATAGTTTTTGTATTTACATACCTATGTGCTACCCTTAAAGTCACTGTGGATGTCGCTTGGTGTTAAATTAAATAACAAGAAACAATCTCTATTATAGTTGGGCTAATTGCTTTAGGGAGTGCGCCGCCGTATGGAACTGTATGACTTGAATAAGTGAGTGCTTGTGTTTCGTTGTTTTAAATTTAGTGAATTTAAAGATCGTGTTGTGGAGTTATTGATTTTAGTACCGTTCCTGTTAACCCTCCCAGTGGCAGACTGCCCAAAGTAACGTTCTCTCAGACGCAAGATGCAGCTATTTCGACAATTATCGAGAATTTGCATACATTTGCATTTTCGATTAATTAATTAACTTAGAATTATTCAATCGTAATAAAACCGGCACCGTTTGAAAGCAAATGAATTAAACTTTAATTTTTGTATTTAAAACTTTTTCGTAAAACGTATATTTACATACGTAATCATCGTTTCAATATTGTAGAATGTCAAACAGCTGTTTTCCGTGCGACATCACGATGTTAAGAACGTAAAAACTTCATCATTTTCAACGGTCTGCAAATCCTCACAGTTATCAATTGTCACAAAGATCATCACAGCATTGGATTCATTAGACTTTTATCTTTCAAGTGGTATTTTTAAATCATCTGTGACTAGATTAGTTTATGAGATCTAGAATTTAGAATAAAGGCTTTTATTGGTCTAAGATTGGGCCAATAAGGAAGCATTTTGTAAATCGATTTTTACTATCAAAAATCGATTTATTCATAAGATGTTTGCTATACTGTTTTAAAGAGGAAATTCAAACGTTTAATCTATGTTCAGTTCAAATAATTTAGGTGAAATTTAGTTAGCACAGACATAATGTAAATGAAGCGGTCTATAGCCTAAAAACCATTTTACACTCTGATTTCAAAGTTTTCACTGTAAGTTTTATTCGTCTTGATATTTTAAATTAGTGAATTGAAAGTGTTTATAGGTTATAAAATAGTGTTATATTGTGTTTTAGTTATAAATAAATAAGTGTAGATTGTGTTTGAGTGAAATTAGGCTTATAACAGTGTTCTAATAATACGGTAAGTGAAGAAATAACATAGCCTAGAAATAAGGTTTTATGTCAAATTGCTGCTTTGATATTTTGATTTTTCATTACAAAATGTAATGTTATTTGAAATTGGGTAGAATTCTATTCGATTCTACATTTCATTCTCGAATTTTTGGTATAAAAAAAAACATTGTTTGAAGTAAAAAAATTTTAGGCCTATTCACTTTGAACTTAGTCTGATTTGCAGGTTATGTAGTAAAAACATTCAAAGTGTTATTTTGAACTAAACAATTGTGAAATTGAAATATATTTTTACATATTTCTATTTAGAACTAAATTATAAAACTTTTGTGTATTTTGGAAAAAAATACAAAAACGTTTTACTATTTTTTATGTAGGCATAAAATTGTTTTTTTTCCTTCCGTTACTAAACATTTTTTGCTTTCTAAGCTAATAACTTTTACAATTTCAAAAGAAACTAATTTTTAATGGCATATTTGAATTCTTTAAAGTTTCTTCTACAAAAAAGCTATGGAACACTTTTGGATTGGAGTTCATTTACTATTTTTGGCGAATTTTTTAAAATGTGCTTGCAAAACGCTAAAAACAGGCTTTTCAATTTTAGCTTTAACTATGCCACTTGGAGGGTTAACTCTTTAATAATGATTAGTGTTTTTTTTTTTTTTATTCTAAACTCTTGCTCTTTCAAGACAATATATGACCTGGAAATGCATTCAAAACACTTTCATAGAGTTTATATATTTTTTAATTCCCCAGACCCGTTGTTAAATTCTTGGTAATGTTGTTTTCGACTTCTTATGACCTCTCCCAAAATTAAATTCTGTATCCGCCCCTGCACCTGATCCCTGACCTTTGGTGTGTCGGCCTATTGTAGTTGAGCCATGTCATAGCCCTTTTCGAAAACATCAGGTACATATCCCAGCGCAAATGCTGGCACTTGGACTTTCGGCTATTAATCAACTAAAAACTTCAGTACTCCCGGCGGGTAGATAAACCAGTTTTATGTTCCAATTTTATGCTTTTCAATTTATATCTGAGGTCTTTTTTAACATATTATAATTAGCTTGAGATATTAATAAAGCTTATAATCAATCTCAGTTCGTTGAAAGGATGAGTCACAATTGTCACAATAGAAAACTGGAAAATAGGAAAATGTTTTTGTCTCCACTTACGCCCTTTCCCCACACCTTTCGCCTATTACACCAGGAGACAAGGCCAAGTGCCAGCATTCGCGCCGAGATGTAGCAATGTCTAAAGATTCCTTTCCTTGAGAAGGGCGAAAGACCTATTACAAAACTTACTGTTAACAAGTGTGTCTAAACTAGGCCTAGATTAATATGTTTATGTATAGCTAGCTTATTAATTAGAATTTAATATAATAATTTTTTTAGGTATTTAAAAAAAAATTTGGTTCTAGGTTCGTTACAGGGAGAGAATAACCATTCTCAGAGGGAACCACGAATCTCGTCAAATTACTCAAGTATACGGTTTTTATGACGAGTGTTTGCGTAAATATGGCAACGCCAATGTATGGAAGTTTTTCACAGATTTATTTGACTATCTACCATTAACAGCGCTAGTAGATGGACAGATCTTCTGTTTACATGGAGGACTATCTCCGTCCATTGATACATTAGATCATATTAGAGCTTTGGATCGCCTGCAAGAAGTTCCTCACGAGGTTAGTTGAATTGCAATAAAATATTTCAATCTTTCTAATTTGTGCTATATCAATAATCCAAGTGTATATTTTGTTGGATATCGACTGCCTTTAAAAATTTTAAAATAATAATATATAATAAATGTGGTTTGTCCGTGCGTGCTGCTCCTCGACCCACCCTTGCAGTTCCAAACCAAAACCTTCATGGATGGGGGATGGAGGACTACCATTGCATATAACGCCCCTGTACCGTATATATATCAATATATATGCCGCTATAACTCCCCAGCCCTATTAGGATTATAAAGTATGGTAGCTCTCCATACCCAACCATGATAAAGGATTCGGTTTTTAACTGCTGGGGTCAAGTTTGGAGGTATGGTTGTCCAAAGAGCGCATTTCACCAATGAAAATATGAACTTGTTATGGGAAGTTTGTAAAGCAGCTGGAAATCGAGAGCCAAAGTGTCCGAGACAGACCTGAATGGTCTAGAATATCTCGGAATGTTTTAGAATCTTGCAAAATGTTCTAGACCATCGAAGGGACTTCCTGTTCAGGAACTTACTAGAATGTTCTATTGACTTAAAACGGGCTATGAAGCTCATAGTTCATAGGTTGACTAAAACCTGCCTCATATTACTCTTAAATTATACATAGAGAGAAAAAAGGATGTAAACTATTGTTTGTTTAAAATACTTTCAAATCGATAAAATGTATTCTCCTAGACTTGAAATAAATAAACATCAAACAAACTGGCGAAATTCGTGGTCTTTGCGCTTACTTTCTTATAGCTAATCATATATGTAAGCCTAAATAGAAACAGATTGATTTTTATGACACCCACTATTTTGTTTTTGTGCCAGTGAATTTTCAATATTTACCCGATATTTCTTCCTGCGAGCGAAGAAAAATATTCCTTTATATACCCCTGCTAAGTTTTAATTAATATAAATTGTTTGCTTCTTA
>JAGFPH010000082.1:802156-820870 GCA_018207615.1 Philaenus spumarius
TTAACCCTCCAAGTGCTGACTATATTGCTCTTTAGTGCTAAGGGTTTTTGGTTCCGTGCATGCTTATTTACTAAAATCATTATAAAATACTCACTAACAGTAAAGTAAGACTTATTACATATCTATAATTTTAATCACAATTACATGATCTTTACAGTAAATAGCTTTAACAGGCTTACCTTATAATTTTGTACTTTTTTTTGTTAACCAAAGTAGAAATAAAAAAAACATTTTTTTTGTGTTCTAAAACCTCTCACTCAAAATATGTAAAAAAAGTAATGTAGAAAATTCAATATAGCCAAAAGTTGCACAATTTTATGGTGAATAGAAATATATATAACACTACTACTTTGCTGTAAAAAACAAACTTTTTGTCTAAAAAAAAATGTTTTTTTTTGCACAAAGAAGAAAAACTTGCCTCTAAAGATATAAAAGTACTGCCTAGGCCCAATATTTATGGTTTTAATTTGTTATAAAGGAATAACACACACATTATATACAAGAAAAAAAAAAGAAGAAAAAAATATTTACAGTTCAAAGTCTCTAAAAATCACTATTTTCAATCGCACCTCTAATAGCCCTTATATTGCTAAGTTCACTCATAATTACTTAAAAAATAAATAAACACTTACAAAAACAAATAAAAATAAATGATCTAAACTAAAAATGAATAACAACTAGTGGATACACAAACAAAATCCGAGTTCCGAGCGTCTATCTACGCGTAGGCCTACTACACGACTATATACCGTGTATAGATACTTGATTTGACAATTCTGCCGAAGGTTTGTTTGAGTTGATATCGCTATGAAACTCTGAATTATAATAAAGTGACTCTTTCGAAACACAAACATACATAGAAGTATCCGATTGTATTAGAAATAGCGGCGTCGTACACATTTACAAAATGTGTTGCGCAAACGTCGTATATGCGATGTTAGCACCGTAACACGACTTTTATACATCGCATATGCGACGTTAGCACTTGGAGGGTTAACAGTTAGATGTTTGAAAGCAGATCCAAAGGTGTTTTTCAACGTGACACAAGAGTATGAAATTTTACTCATAGATTACATGAAATGTGATCTGGTACTGTACACCAGTTTTAATATGTCTAAAAATGTTAACAATGTCATACAGAAATTAGGTACAGTCAGAAGTAAGTACCTATACAGGGTGTCCCATAAGTAAAGTGCCAAACTCTGGGAATAGGTTCTATGGGTCAAAATAAAGAGAAAATCAAGAATAAAGTTTTTTCCAAAAACGCTTCGTTTACCAGATATCCGCCATTTTGTATTTTTTACTAAATAATTGATATCTTCTGATTTTTTCAACCGATCCTTATAAAACTCGGTAAGTATGTTTAGATAAAAGAGACCTACTGTAGAAAAAAAATTCAACTTGGTCCAATTTAAAATTTCAAAATGGCGGCCATTTTAAACATTTAATCTAAAATTGCGGGAAAACGGTAAAAAATACAAAAATGTACTAAGAACACTTTTTTTTATAAAATTTTATTTCCAATCTATCAACACCAAAAACATGAAAATCGAACAAAAAATAACCGAGATACATTGAAACCATTTATTGAGTGACAACATAAAAAATGAGGAAACTAATTAAATACAAAATCAAATCTTAACAAATGATAGCTTTTTTGAAAGTTATCAATTACAACAAATGTTCCATGTGTCCTCCATTCATTTCTACGACACAAACCATCCTCTTTCTCATCGACTCCCTCAGTCTTTCAAATACCCCAGGCTTTTGTCTTATCACTTCACAACCTGCTACAATTCGTTCCCTTAAGTCCTCAATACTGTCAACAGGGGTATGGTAAACCAAAGATTTTAAATAGCCCCATACAAAAAAGTCCAGGGGATTAAGGTCAGGAGACCTTTTCATTTAATACAGGATATTAAAATAAGTAATGTGCTACACCTTGTTTATTTTTTTTTATCACCACTTTGAAAATCATAGTCTTCATAGTCACTATTTAGAAGCATACCTGGCTATCTCAGTATCACAACGTTTCTTGAAAACCATTTTTTTTATTGCTCCTTTATACAAACCCTACCATAGCATAAACAATTCATAAAAGTACATCTTACATTGTACAAAATGAATGGAAAAAAAATATCGTAAATAACACAAAATCTTATCTATTTAGGGGTCGGTCGGCCCAAGACAATGCTATTGTTGTGAAACCGACCGCCTGGCCACCCTCTTATAATATACCTGCTGTCACTGTCACCACCTGCCTTAAATTCTTAGAAATAGTTCGGTCCAATACAAAATACTATAATTTGAACCACTGATCGAATAAAAACAAGTGACGGCTCAATCTTCTCGCAAGATTTAGACCAATAAGAGAAAACTTGAATCACAATCCTATGACTCTCCGTTGACATGCAAATCCGGATCGGGGCATCTATCTATACATTTTGCTGCCCCGATCTATATATTTATCAACTTATCTAATGAACGATTTGTCTAAACATGGTGAAATCTCAAACAATATATACTATTTATGAGATAGATATTCCAATTAAACAAAATATTGTACGATTATAAGTCCTACGAAATTTTTTTGAAGGGTTAAAATATTGATACATTGGATTTTTTATTTTGTTGTCTACAGACTGATCACAATTTTTTTAAATGTATATAGCCTTGAAACAAGAAACCGGAGCCAGCCAGGTCAGGTGGCGAACAGAGGCGGCTGTGAAAGCATGTGCATTGCCTTGGTGAAAAAACCCAGTCCCCTGTCTGCCACAAATCAAGTCTTTTTTGTTCAATCTTTTTAAAACTTCCAAATAAAAAGCTTGATCAACGGTCTGACCTGGTGGAACAAACTGAATGATCTACTCTCTTCACATAAAAGAAAACAAATGTGCATTGTTTTGATTTTTTTTTTTGGCTTGACGATATATTTTTGGACGAATGACAATGATGTCTTCCATTCGCTTCATTGTTGCTTTGTTTCGGGGTCGTAATCATAGCACCATGACTCATCACCAAAAAGGACCTTCGACAGGAAATCTGAATCAGTTTTAAGCTGTTCTTTCAAAGCACGATATGTTTTAACTCAACTTTCTTTTTGATTGGCAGTCGGAACCCGAGGCACAAACTTAGCAGCGACCCTTTTCATTTCTAAACCTTCGGTTAAAATTTCCTGAACGAATTCAAATGTACCACACTAATCTCTGACAATTAATCAATGGTCTGTCGACGGTCTGCGAGCACAAGTTCTCAAATTTTCTCAACATTTTCATCTGTTCAGGCAGTTGAAGGACGAGGTTTGTCCTCAATTGACATGTCACAATTTTTAAACCGAGCAAACCACTGAATTTGGGAGTATTTAAAATTTTTGAGTTACAGCTATTTTCATTTTTTTTTTAAATTGATTTCGAGTGGTTCAACCAAATATTGTTGTGTGGCATATCGTTTGAAAGCTTATTTAATTCTTAATCCAAAAAGAAGAAGAATTAATATATAAAAAAAAAATAGTACAGTAAAATCGGAAAACAAGATTTTGATGTTTTTTGCAGCCATTTTTAATCACTTAAATATATGGATTTCACCATTGGTTTTCTCTTGAAATTCTTCATCGAAATGATCTATCACGATACCGTTCGGCCATGGATATCCTCAAACCGCCAAAGCCGTCGAGAGGAAGTGGTGGTTTCTCGCCTACGCATTTTCCATTCTGGGTTAACCCACGGATTTCTGATGCGTCGGGGGGATCCGCCGCTTTGTCCTTACTGCTTAATCCTTCTTTCAATTAAACATCTACTTCTAGATTGTGAAAAGCTGAAACATGTTCGGAAGAGGTTTTGTCTACCAAATTGCATTCAGAGGATGCTGGGTGATGACCCCCAAACCATTAATATGGTGTTAGCATTCCTTCATCGGTTGATTGTAATTGGAAACATTTGAAACAACATACATTTACATAACTTAAATACCATGTTTAGATTTATTACTTGTTATGTTATTTAGAGTTTTATTCATTGTTATGTTACAGGGCCCTTTACAACCCTGTGGCAAGTTGTTAGTGTATAATTATTGTTGTTATCGTTGTTTTTTTTTTTATCGTGTATCGTCTGTAGTGTGTGTAAATTAAAAGTTTAATTTTATACCTGTGTGTGATTGTATGAGCATTATATGAATGCTCTTCGAACCCCCAAGCGATGATAACCACCCAGGTTTTTCGCCTTTAAACCCAAAAAAAAAAAAAAAAAAATGACCACATTCTCATTTAAAAAAACAAAGTTACATTCAAAATGGCGGATACATTTTTTTGTAATCTTAATAAAATATTATTTTTATATAGAATAGGTTTCTCAATCACATGTAACTTCAAATTGTCTCTATGTACGAAATATTAAACCGTTTCCAGACTTTTTCTACACCCTGTATAAGTGTTACACATCTGTTTACATGTAATTTTTATCTGAACATTCAGAATTTTATCAATTTAGATTATAATGTTTAGTAGAATAGAATTTAGTAAAATAAACTTCATAACAAGGTTGTATAAATTTTCTTGGATGGACTATTGTTTTTTTAGGGTCCAATGTGCGATTTACTCTGGTCAGATCCAGATGACAGAGGAGGCTGGGGAATTTCACCTCGTGGCGCTGGCTATACCTTTGGCCAAGATATTTCAGAAACATTCAACCATTCAAATGGTCTAACATTGGTTTCACGAGCCCATCAACTTGTCATGGAAGGATATAACTGGTAAATAGTTTAATGTATAAACACAAATTTGGTTAATTACTACGGGTTAATTAATAAAATTTGTAATTAGGTTTTTTTTTGCCAAATCCCCGAATAATCACAAATCAAAACTATTTCTTGATGCCTTAACATTGTTTTACAATTATCAACGCCTATAAAAGAGAGTGTATGTACATACTAACGTACATGAGTAACAGTATATTATAACAGCTGATTTCACCCATCATCTGTAACATTTAAACAAAATCCAGCCTGGATTATACTTCGGGGTTATGTTTATAACTTTAATCAATAATATAAGTCTTGTGAAGTTGATTATTTTAAATATGAGTTAAAGAACTAAATGTAGGGGTATAATGCATTATAAGATTTCCTTTGAGGTTGTAAAATGAATATAAATACAATCTTTTGTTATCAGTATATTCATTTATTCAAATTTAAATTCATTCATTTAACTTCGGAGTAAATAACAAATTCCAATTTTCATTATAATATTAATAACTTTGAAATCATTTCATCTATCAATATTAATTAAAAATCAATTAACGGATATTATTTTTATCTTTATTTAGATATATAATACAAACTTTAACAAATAGGCCTACAGTTTTATAATCCTTATAATTGTACACATTTACCAGTTAAAAATTCCCTCAGCATAGTTAAGTAGGCCTAGATAAAGTTTGTTGTTTTTAAATAGTATTTTTATAAATGATGTATTTCTGATGTGTATCTAATTAATTTGCCTATTATTTTTCACGGGGCTTACTATTTTATTATATAATTTTTATATAGTAAAACATATACCCAGATTAATATATATTTAACCTTAGTACTTAGTGGTAAGTAATTTTACTTACCAGTCCAAATTATATATGGATTTTCATTTTAAGGAAAACATTAATTAAAGAATTTGATTTGTAACTAAAATCGTACCTAAATTTGGACCATTTTTTTAAATCCAGTGACTTATAACCATAACGTATTCTTGAATAACCCAGATATGTAGGCCTACTGTTAATGGTACATTTTGACATTGAAAAAATATAACACACATTTTCATACATCAAACTATATAATAAACTCAATTAAGATTTAATTAAACATACCAAACTCAAAATACTACTACAATCTTATTTCAAACTTAATCATATTTTATAGCCAGTCGTTAGAATTAATTTTTTATTTAAAATATGAGTAAATTTTACAGTGAAACAAATTTATTAGCAGTAAAATAAACATAAGTGGCACTCTGTGAAAAATATTTTAAGCAATGTATTAAAGGTTATTCATAATTCTATACATGATGTTGTTTTTGTGTTTAGGTGTCATGATCGTAACGTTGTAACAATTTTTTCTGCTCCGAATTACTGCTACCGATGTGGTAATCAAGCGGCTATTATGGAATTGGATGATGCATTAAAATACTCATTGTAAGTATTTGATAATATACAGTGAATAAATATCATTTATAATTAATTGTGATTAGTCTTTTTTAAGCTTGTTTGTAGAAATTGCCCTGGACTGACTGGATTATAATTTGCAGTTTCTTTACTGTATAAGCTAGCTACTTTATTTTTATTTTTTTGGTTTTGCCAATTTTAAACATGCATTAAAGATTTAAAGACTCATCAATCATCTTAAATAGTTTTGAGATGTCTTGAGTTTCTTGTAAAAGCGATAGACATTGAAAATATACCGTTGTGATGTACCAAAGAAGAAAACATTTCTTTCAAGCATACTAATACTTTTTTATTAAAAGGTTAACCTAAACCCAGGACTTAAACACCAAGTGAACAATAGTATGATTTTGAATTAAGTTAATGTAGAAATATTTATACGTGATAACTATTGTAGTGACATTATTACAGAAGTAAATTATCAAAATATCAATAGATAAGGATTGGTAAATACATGAGTAAATTATGTTTTTTGTTTAAATTGAGGTGTCATTTAGATTTAGAGCTTATTTGAATCACCTTTTTCTTTGTAAAGTTGTCTGTAGTAATTTAATGTATTTGTCTAAATTGAATTGTTTAGTTTTATGATTCCTATGAAAAATATTAAAATTATATGTTGCATTAAAACTATGATATTCAATGGTTATTTTTGTTTTATAATTAATTGGCAATCATAACTCACTCATGTGGTGCATAATTAACCATGAGAAATAATTTAGATTCTTTTAAATTGATAAATAATAATTAATAAACAATAAAGTCTTTGGAAATAAATTAATAAACGACAGAAACTTAATGTTGTGCGGAATACGTAAAAATGTATTTACATTTTATGTAAAAACATAATACTTGCATGATGTCACAATTCAGTTTTTGCAGTAGTAGATCGTTCCAAAAGTTTGTATACAGGCTATAAGTTGCTGGAACCTTGTTTTTAATATTTTTTCATTTATTTCACTGATATGTTGCAACCTTATTTAAAATTCATTACAGTAACTGCTGCTGGTCACCTGATCTCAGAAGATACATCCAAGTGAAAAAGTTTAAGATATAAATTAAGAAATTTTAATGTGCCAATACAAACAAAATCTAAATACATCAGACAATGCTTGTTAGTTGGAAATTAGTTATTAAAAAATAAAGCAGTTGTCAGACTGCTGACAGAGGTGGAAACTGTCATGAATATAAATCGTTGGTTTAACACGAAATTTGATAATTAATTATTTTTATCTTGACTATATAGACTATAGACAATCATGTTTGTTATTTTTTAGATTTCAATTTTCAATGGGACAAGTTAAAAATAATGATCATTTCGGATTAAACCAATTTAACAAACGATTTATATTCATGACAGTTTTCACTTCTGTACTGAACCAAGGTTTCTTGAAAATCTTTGAGAAAAGCTTACTTTATTATAATTTTAATATCTGTTGTTAAGTATTAAAGTTAAACAGCTAATTTGTATTAAAAGTTTAACAACATTGATACAGTTTAGGTTATACTGAACCAACACAAGTTTTTTTAAGCATTTACATTCGTTAATGTAGCAACCAAGTTAGCAAATTTAGATATTTAAAAAAAAGAGAAAGCACTATGTATCATCAAGTACACTAATTTAACACAACTTAAAGAAGTACAATGTCCATTTCATCGGTATTGCGATGTGACGAAATCCATACAGCTATTGAGTTTAAGCCTTTGAATTTACTACTTCCTATTTTATTTCATCAATTTCTTCTTTAATGATCAGCTGTTGCATTAAACTTCTGGTTTGTAAAACTGAGAAGAAGACAAAAACACAAAGCGTCTTACTTTAAAAGTGTATCGCGAGTTCGTATATTTTACCTCATCCAAAAAGTGTGCTTAAATAATAACTTTTCACTTAAAAAAATACTGTATAATTTAGATAGTGGGTAAGACATTAAGCAATGGTGGTTTTAACTCAAATTGTTGTAGGCAGTTATCAAGGTCAT
Source organism: Philaenus spumarius (assembly GCA_018207615.1). Lineage (NCBI taxonomy): Eukaryota > Metazoa > Arthropoda > Insecta > Hemiptera > Aphrophoridae > Philaenus > Philaenus spumarius. The sequence goes on from JAGFPH010000082.1 coordinate 810,339, forward strand.
TTAATGAAAATTAGTTTTATGGTTAATTTTGTATTTATTGATCTATGAAATGAAGTACTGCTATGCAATTTATGTTATTAATGTAATACATTTTGTGTAACAGCCTGCAGTTCGACCCAGCACCACGACGCGGGGAACCTCATGTGACACGTAGGACTCCTGACTACTTCCTCTAAATTCAACCCTACATATTTCATCTCTTAAAAGAAGCCTGCATGCATGTAAATCTGATTGCAAAAGAACATGTTACGGTATTAAAACAATGTGAACCTGTTTATACAGAAACTAATCACATATTTCGTATTCTAATGTAGAACTTAGACAATGTACAGACCCTTGGGTTAGGTTTTGTGTTTTAACCTTTCGCTATTCATTTCATTGTACATGCAGTTGATTCTATTTATTTATAAGATGGTATTTTAATGCAGCTCCTTTTGTTTTGTATATGTCCCTTCTATGCCTTACCACCTTAATGTCTATGTACAAATTCTAACATAATGAATAAAAACATAATATCACTGTGTATAAATTGTTACTGTTGGAGCATCACGTAATCTGTATTAAATTGCTATCTTATATAGAATGTTGAAACAGTATGTTCGTAAGTTTTCCTCGCTATCATATCTCGCTATTTTGAACTGAAATCTCGTCTGAATCGGCAGTGAGAAAGATTAGGAAGTTGCAAAATAAGTGAACTGTTCATAAATGCTTGCTTTTTTTATTTAGAATTTGATATTGATGTAAACCCTGTTAAGATTGAATGATAGTGACATGTGCGAGTGAGAAATTTTCTTGTAAAATATTCTTCAAAAATTATATTGTTTGTTCTAATACCGATCGTTAATACAACTCTAATATAACGCGTTATAAACGTTTCTTTTAAGTTAAATTAAGACCTATAATTATTACTTTTTAGTCTTTTATATGTTTGGTTTTTCCCGATACTAACATAGTTTTTCGACCGATGTAACCATAGTGTGTTATAAAAACCCAATGTATAAAAATCAATAAATGAGTGTGATCAGTGCAATTTATTTTTGAGCGTCATATTAGTGAGTAAGAAACTATTAAGCATTTGCAAAATTCCTTGTACAACTTTACTATCCTGGCCAGGCCTACATTCCATCGCTCCTCTGTCAGGGAATACGACCAATCTATTTTTCATGCAACCGTTTTTCACACAACAATTATACATTTTTTATATACCACATGTTTTACTTTGATTGTATTCATTTACGACTTTAAAGTATTAATTATAACATCGTATTATATACTAAATAAATGATTACTTTTAGGTTATTCTGTTTCACTTCTTATCATCCTTTGCCTGTGTTTTACGTCTAACAGCTGATCTTATGTACTTTAGTAATTACAAATTTGTTGTGCAAGGAAAGTATCATTTTGTGTTTACAAGAATAAAATACAATAAAATATGGAGATCTATTTATTTGAATCCTTTGGTTTATTTGGATGTGATATTTTAATAGAGGAGATTCGAAGTGCTGTATACAAAACTGCTTTCTTAGTTTAAACCCTGTATTCTTTCAGATGGACGAAACACAATTTACTGTTCATCTGTAATGATTTTGTCTTTTTAAGTAAAGGGATCCTAAAAAGGAAAAGAAAAACTCTAGTAAAACAAATTGTAGACACCATGTATTAGGGCAATTTACTGGTATTTTTTGTATAAACTGGTTTTAAATTTGACATCATTTCTACAAATTCAGGGTTGTAAGGTATTGGTACCAAATAATCCAGTGAAAGGTGGTGGTTTCTCAAACAGGCAATAGCTGATGTGTCATCAAGTGTCATTGTTATTCAAAATTATATAAATCATCTTGGATGATACAAAATTGTACATCTGATCAGAAATCTGAAAATGTACTGTTATGGTCATAAAAATTATCTTATATGAAAATTGCGGTTTATCAGAGAAGATTCTAATTTGCAGATAGTGACCAGAATAATTCGTTTAGTTTTAATGTCAGGTTAAAATAGGCAGAATAATCACATTGAGATAAAATCAAAGTAGAACAAAATCAAATTGTTGTAATTTGGAGAACAATATTAAACAAAATCAGAGTTTTTAATGAAGTTATAAAAGCTCCTGAGGTCTGTTGCATGAAGAACTACAAACTAGTATTATTAGTGTTGCAACTTGTAAAATTCATTTGTATCAAGATCGAAAAAATTGTACCAACTTTTAAAAGTGAATAAACTAATTTTTAAGTGAATGTTACAAGCTTTTGTTGTATCACAACTAATAATATTTAGTAGGGAGGCAGATGATTAAAATTACAAATTTGGCTCATACTGAAACCTAACCAGCAACCACCATGCTAGATTTTATAGTACATTGTACAGATGATATTTTGACCGGTGGTCACTCTGTATAAGTGGGACCTCTTTATTGGAAAATGACAGATGCACATATTTGATTGTTCGTACTTTGGAAACTACTCGACCTAAAAACTTGATCTTTGTGTCAAATAATATGTTTTTAACTAATTCATACATACAACCTATTTCTCAAAATGGGGACCAATATATGGCATTAAATGAACATTAATTTAATTATTTTTCAATTATTACAATCTTCATTTATTAAACAAAGGTATTACTTCTTTCTCAAATATAAACCACAACTAAACATGATATATGTATTTATCCTTTAACTTAAATATGAAAACCATCTTTCTTCTTCAACATTTGCAGTTTTTATTAACTATGGCTTTAGACCTAAGATAACCGCTCAAAAAAAAAAAACCTATGGCTTCCCAGTCATCTGAGCAGAATATCTTCCGTAAATTAAGTTTATAGGTAAGACTTTTAAATGTAGATATTACGTTTCTTAAAAATTTAACATTTTTCCTAATTTTATGTTGGGCATTAAAATCAAACTTAATAACTCTAGGACTGACAAAGTCGTTGAGTTTGCTAAGAAAAAAGGCTTTTAACGGTTTATGTCGCTCCTACTCCCCACCTAGATGCATTGTGATAGGGCGTGAACGGGGAGGAAGGAAGGAGTAAACCCTAGACTAATTTAATTCAGTAGTGTTAAAACCCTCTGAAGATGATGATGACTATGTCATTGAAATGTGCATTAGGGTAGTACATTAAACATAACTTTTCATTAAATTGTTTTGTTTTTGTTCCTTCAATTTGTGGTTCGGGGTTTTATTTAATCATTGTGAATTTGTCACCACAGTGCTCTTCAACCTTTGTACACACACTTTTCTGATGTTCAGGGCAGACCTATTTGGTACACTGGAAACATCGTTTTCTGGTACTTTTGTTCCTTGCTTGCCACTAGGGGTCTCAATCCCGGGATTCCTTTTTTTCAAAAAAATCTAGCATATACAGCTGTCTAATGACAACGTTAATACAAGTTTTATTCTCATTCAAAACAAACTACTACATAGTTTCTAAAACTAGTTTAATCTGGGGAACATTACATATTTTTAAACTGTTATTTTGCCGAATACGACGTCAGCAGTCGGCACAACTTTTCGACTCGGTTAACTTCGCGATCGCGACTCGCACGGTAATAACAGCACGGAAGCCCAATAGCAACTGAAAATATTGGTTACCAGATTCAAGAATCAGGAAGTTTAAAAATAAATATATCGAAGGGAAGATTTGTGGGAATAAAGTGCAGCGGAAGCTCTGAGCGATAAGGAGACTATTCAGTGCGGCTCCGGTTTCCGGTGTATTCCAGGAAAGGAGTTGCCACTGTTGGATTTAGTAAACATTTCGACTTAGTTTTTTTGAAGACCTGGATTTAGTAACATTCCCATTTCAACGACTTTTTTTTCTCATTCTATTGGTGGGCTGGAGTCAATTCGAAGACGCGTTCAAGTGTTCGGCGAGTTACTAAATCCAGGTCTTCAATTCCTCCTAAAGGATGTAAATTTATAGAAAATGAGATACTTTACTATAATTTATGACATTAAATAATTAAATACCAAACTTTGAAATTTTATTTTCACAAATAAGTTTTTAAAGGCGATTTTTGCAAAACAAAAATTGTAAAAAAAAATAGTTTTTGCAATCTCGTCAATCCCGGGATTACTAGGTTCCCAAAAGTGACTGGGATCCCGAATCCCGGGATTGAGAACCCTATCTGCCACCCAGATGACATTGTCCAATAGTTCCCTGAACTGATGGTGGGTTATGAAAATTTTCTTCGATTTTCAGCATTCGTTTCCCACATTATATAAATATTAGTGCTGACAACCACTTTCTGAATTATATTGGTATCCAAAAAACACTCAATTGATTTTACATGAGTATTTGCATTTTTAACCTCATATTACATGGATAAGAATAAATTCAACAAAACAGTAGGTACTGTATTACATGTGCTTGAACATTAGTCCCTAAACATACGAAATAAGTCCTAAATGCACAAAAATACTGTACTAGTATTATTAGCCTACATTATTTTAAATTACAGGAATAAATTTAATAATATGTCTGATGCATAAACAAGTTTTAAACACATTTTTACTTTTTTCTTAATTTATCGTAGCGTAAAATTTACAATTTTACTTGAAAAATGTATTTTTTTTAACTTGAATGAAGCAGCTGTATGAAAAAGGTTTCACTTATTTAAATGGGCATAACTTTACTATTCGACTCTAGCCTTATATTTTTGCAGACAACGACGTTGTTTTACATTCTACTGTTAAATGTTGAATACAGGTAAACATACTGTGACTAAATAGGTTAGGTTAGAACCTTTTAGGTATTTTTTTAATTATTATTTTTGCATTTCTGTTAGCTCTAGGTTAGCCTAGAGTCGAATAGTAAAGTTGCGCCTTTAAATGTTTAAAACTGTTACCAGGTACATCATGTTTCAGTTGCAGTCCCTGCCCAACGGTTTTTAAACAACTACAAAATTTTCATCGGTTGGGTTCATATCCTGGAATAATCACACTCGTCGTTGGTAAAGAGTACAAACTCTTGGAAGAGGCGATGATAACCACTCAGGTTTTTCGCCTTATAAAAAAAATTCTTGGGAGCTTAACCTGTATTGTTTGATTATGAGGCAGCACCCAACCACCAGCTAGACAGAATATGACCTGAAACCAAGCACAATTTATAGAGATACACAACCATACACATTATCCTTTAAAAACGTTTTCTTTTTAGCTCATTGACTCCCATGGGATAATCTATTGCTAAACTTTTCTCCTTTAAACTTTGTTAAGCTGAGTGAAACAGAGGCGTAATACGCGCAAAGAACACTTGCGACAGTAGACGCATTTGCTCTGGCGACAGAACACAGACCGAAAAGGCGTAACAGACATTGCTTATATTTTTTATTTGGTCTGAATATACTCAAAAGTACAGTCAGGGCCGGTTTAACCCATACGCGAACTACGCGGCCGCATATGGCGCCACGAAAAAGTGGCGCCAACAGGACACAATGTTTTTTTTGTCAGAAGACAAAATTGAAAACAACTGAACCATTTTCAATTGGGTTTACTGACAAGTGAACAACTTATTTTGTTTTTTCGCTCAGAGTTCAAGTATCAAAACACCACACCAAAGGTATTTATTCTGTTTGTACTTACAGCGCTTGAAAAATGCGTATACATAGTTGTACAGCACTTCAACTCAAGGCATTGATTTGCAGTTGCAGTTTGTAGTGAGCTGACGCTCGGCGGAGCATGGCGCCTGTTGGCTTCATGACTCATGCTCGAGATAAGCGCGCAGCGCCACCGAGCAGAAGTTTCCTGACACAAGAAACTTCCCATCTCCCTCCTTCCCCTGATCACTCTCCCCTCCCAGAGCAGTACAGGTGCAATTTGCAACTCAAAATGCAATGCAACAGCATTTTAAGTGATCTGAAAAAGGCAAAATACTACTCAATTATCTTGGACTGTACACCAGATGTCAGTAGAACAGAGCAAATGACAATGGATGTTAGGTTTGTCGATGTAGTAAAGAAACCAGAGGTATCCATAAAAGAACATTTTTTGGGTTTTGTCCCTGTTAAAGACTCCTCTGGCGAAGGGCTCACAGAATGTCTGTTGAAGGAATTGGAGAGACTAGATATCCCTTTACAGAACATGAGAGGGCAGGGCTATGACAACGGCTCTAACATGAAGGGAAAGCATGCTGGTGTTCAAAAGAGGGTACTTGACTTAAATCCTCGAGCTTTTCTTGTGCCTTGTGGAAATCACTCACTAAATTTAGTGGTCAATGATGCAGCCTTAGCATGCCCCACTGTGGTTAACATTTTTAGTATTGTTCAAGAGCTCTACAACTTTTTTTCTGTTTCGACACACCGTTGGACGATTCTTACAAACCATGTATCAGTACTTACAGTTAAACCTCTCAGTAACACTCGCTGGGAAAGCAGAATTGATGCTTTGCAACCCCTGAGATATTATCTAGATGAAGTTTATGATGCTGCGTTTGAAGCATCGCAAGACACAAAACTTGATGCTTTTGGTAGAAATGCTGCTTTGGGGATCGAAAAAAAGCTGTACAGTTTTCACTTTGTTTGTTGTGTTGTTACATGGTATGAGGTGCTCTTCAAAATAAATATGGTTAGTAAAGCTTTGCAAAAGAGAACATGAGGTCTGATGAGGGGTTCAGCAATATGATCACAGATGCTAAAGAAGTTACGGAAAAGCTGGAGTTATGACTGAGTTTGAAAAAGAAGTGAAAGTACGACCAAGAAAAGTAAAAAAACAAGTCTCCTATGAAAGTGATGATGAGCCTGTACAGGACGTGAAGACGTCGTTCAAAGTTAACTTCTTTTTTGTTACTTTAGATACAGCAATAGCGTCTTTGAAAGAAAGATTTGACCTAATGGAAAAACACAGCAAGGGGTTTGAGTTTTTGTATGCAGTTGATTCCCTAAAAGACTGGGAAAGTGCAAAGTTGAGATCAGCATGTCAACAGTTACAAACTATACTTAGTGACGGAGAAGAGCAAGATATTGATGGCAATGACCTCTTCAAAGACCTTGAAGTTTTTTCCCGGATGTTCGACTCAGGTTTACCAGCAGAAGCCTTAAGCTATATTACAACCAATGGCTACGAAAGCACTTTCGCTAACGTTTTTGTAAGTTTAAGGATTCTTCTAACTCTGCCGGTTTCTGTGGCGAGTGGTGAACTTATCAAGACGTATTTAAGGTCTACGATCTCGCAGGAGCGCTTGATTGGCTTATCACTAATGGCAATAGAAAATGACGTTCTGAACCAGATTGATACCGACTCAGCAATTAAAGAATTTGCTAAAATCAAAGCTAGGAAAGTTAATTATTAATTGGTAAGAACTTTTGAACATTCTGTATTCTTTTTGTCAAGCTAATATTTCAATTTGGTTTTCGATGTTTTCTACATGTTTAATGTATATAATTAAAAATTCCTTTCTTGTCATCTACCTACACTTGTTTTTACTAATTTTCATTGTAATATATAAAAACTAATATCGTATCCAAGTTATGCTGTAAAAATTGATTTTACATTTAGAAATAAATTGTTAATTTTTGGTTTTTCTAAAGTGTATATAATGTGTAAAAGTGTAAAAATGTTAAATTTACTGTGAATAATAAACAGTAGTTGAAAACAGTCTTTTATTGCAAGTACTCTTCTAACCTAAACTTATAAAAAAGGTCTTCCCGAAAAATTTCACAAATAGGGTTTAGTTACGTTAATGGTGGGGGGGGGGGGGGGGAGAATTCTAGGTGGCGCCGATTCAGGTGTTCGCTTAACTCTGAAAAATTCCAAGAACCGGCCCTGAGTACAGTGACTAGATAGAGACAGTGTGGCCATATGAAAGTGGCCGCCATGTTTTTCCTAAAACTAATGTCATCTGCTCAGAATTTATAATGTAAAGATTAGTGTTATATCTCTTTGTAATTATAAGAGAAATGACCTCTTTGTTTTTTTTATAAAGGGGAAAACAAGCGATTTAATTGTTACAGTTTGATATTTATATTGAAATTAAATAATAAAAACTATGTTTCTTCTTAAAAAGTGTATTCTGTCTTTTTCGTGCAAAAAATTTAACAAATATAATAGAAACAGATAAGAATTTAGGAAAAACATGGCTGCCGGCCAATAGGAAACAAGACCTCACTTGGCCACACTGTCTCTCAAAGGACATCACCCTGCATTCTATTGGAAGTTTCGTGATCTATGAATCATCTAAGCACATATTTCTGTATTTGCATTTGAAGGCGCTAGCCGCCCTTTAAGGGTTAAGACTCGGACGGACACACTAGCATGATTTCATATTGCATGTTATCCCTTGCTCCTACCTAACACTTAATAAACAATAATGCCAAGAGTCTGTACAAAATGTGTGGACACAGAAATTCATAAGAAGCTCATGTATTCGGAGATTGAATAAAGCTCAAATGACCATAGATCACTAAACATTTTAAACAGAATTTAATACATTATTCTGTTTGAATTTGATCTTCGTTAAACGTACATAACATATTTTTTGTCATTAAATATGGTGAAGTGTAAGTTACTATATATATGATCTATAAATACTTAGAAAAAGGTTCAATGAATCTGCAAGCAGCAAATTAATTATAATCAATTTAATGTATTGGAATTAATAATGAAAACAAGAAATATATATTTATAAAATAATGTACATTGATCTTATACTAAGAAAACATGGAATCATGTAACGTTTCTATATCTTCCTCTCTTTGTTTAGCACGAATCTTCTCTTTTCTATATTCTTCATATGTTTCATCATCTGTAGGTAGTTCATGTCTGCATAAAGGGCAGGAATTTGTCTAAACAAACACATTTATTTCATCTGTATTGGATAAAGTAGTAAATAATAATCTTAATCATATTTTTTTTAAGACCACAATGATTTTGAAATAATCAACAATTATTTATTTTATAATAGGGAAGGGTGTGGCGGAGGTGCTCTGCATGCCAACACTGTTGGAAGCACGGTATATAGAATACTAACGGTAGGGTTCATGAGTGGATGCGCAGTAACTCATGATGTCATCGGTGCCCACTTTCTCATAAGCTCCATAAGCTTCTCATGTAAAAATTGAAGAGCCTTATGTAAAAATTGAATAACTTTAAAAAATATTTAACAGATTTTAATAAAATTTTAACCACACATAGAAAACATATCTTTGATAATAATATAAAAAAATCAGATTCGATATCTTTATTCGGTAAAACATTGTTTGTTCATGTCTTCAGTAAAAATTGAATAACTTTAAAATATTTAACCGATTTTAATAAAATTTGAACCACATATAGAAAACATATTTATAATAACAATTTAAGAAAATCAGGTTGTTAGAACAAATTTTAATACCTTTACTGATTAGGCCTATAAAAATTACTCAAATTCGACAAATGGTGAACAATATTTTTAACTTCCCGCTAAAAGAAAATTGAAAATTTTCTAAAATCGGGAAGTTATTGGTTTCACCCCGTTTTTCGAAAATCGAGTATTCACCCTGACCACTCCCGAGAGGGTGTCACCCTGTCTGTATGTATGTGTGTGTGTATGTAAGTATGTGACCCGCTTATAACTTTTGAACGGCTTAACCGATTGGATCCTACCAAACGGCGTTCTAAAGAGTTCCATCAAACTTAGATTTCCTGAAAATTTCAACTAATTCGGACCGGTAGGTTCTGAGAAATTTCGAAAAAAACTGAGAAATAAAATTTTTTCAAATCAGGTTTTTTGGAATAACTTTTAAACGGCTATACCGATCAATTCCAAAATCTAATCAGCTTTTAACCTTGAAAAGCGACGTCGATCGCTACCAGACCGGTCAAATTCGGTTAATTCGTTCGTGAGATATCGTGAACAAAAGAAAATAAAAGAAGTGTTTTTTTCTCAATTTCTCCGAAATTTTTCATCAGACAATTTTTTGATGTCGATTCTTTCAATGGACTCGAAAAACTGCATCGATTGCCGCAAATCGCATAAAAATCGGTTGATTCATTCGCGATATATCGTGAACGAAAGAAAATCAAAAAAAGTGTTTTTCCTCAATTTCTCCGAATCTTTTCATCTGAAAAATTTTTGTTGTTGATTCTTTCAATGGACTTAAAAAACTGCATCGATTGCCGCAAATCGCATAAAAATCGGTTGATTCATTCAAAAGTTATGGTAGTTCAAAATTTCCAAAAATAGTGTTTGTTGTAATTAAACTTAGCGGGAAGTTACATGGATGGCCTTTAGGGTCAACCGTTTTCCCAATTTTTTTATTTCTTATCATTTGACATTTATTTTAATTATGTATTGGGTTATGAATATAATAAGTTATAGAGAATTTTATTGTGAATCCAAATCTTTTTAATATTTAAAATCGAATATATATATATATCAAAAGATATATACCTACATTTTAAAAATGTATTGTAAAATTTTGTTTACAAAGTATATATACGTTTTCGATAGGTACTAAACATTTAATAATAATAATTTATAAATAAAATAATTTATCGTATCTTGATCATTTTTTTCACAGAATGTGTATAATAATATTCTCTGTTAATACGACTGCAATC
>JAGFPH010000082.1:835870-865535 GCA_018207615.1 Philaenus spumarius
AGTCGTTTGGCAACATCTCTTATTCTACCATAAGACTTCCTTTTCTTAGGTTTATTAGATTCATTTAAGAATTGCTCACCTCCTGCAGCATCAGTATTCATTGTTTTAGATAAATAGTCACACAAAACAACATTAATTAACTGTAATAAACACCACTAATACACTGAAATTAATCTGTTGAAACGAAACATAACCTCAAAAGCAATGCTCAGATGCTAACAAACAACTAACTGGCAACAGCTGGACAAAGCACATTTTTCACCAGTCATATGGACAAAGTACATTCTTCCCAATACCCCCAAAATAAAAACCTGCAAAATATAGTGGAAGGAGTTCGTTTTTCCCCTGGTGGTTTTAACACAGAGAAACAATACTATTTAAGGCACAAAAATTAGCTGTTTTCTCTAAATGACAAAAACATGGACAAAGTACATTTTTCCCCTGACCTCTTCATATATTTTAACCAATCATGGAGCAAGACGACCGTTATAATTTAAGAAAGCAGGTACAAAAAATCACAAAAGCTCACGAATCATACGACATGCCAAATATAACCAGGACTACTTCTAGACATCACGAAACCATAATTACGGGCAACGAGCAAGAAAGGGGCGAATCGAGGGAGGAATCACGAAATCGAGAGAAAATAGGCCGCCTGCAAGAAGACATGGTCATTGGGAAAACAGGCGAAATACATTTTTGTTTAGATGCCAGGAGGGCAAATGAGATTATTGTTCCGGATTGGGAATGCAACCGAAGTATAAATGAAATCATTTCAAAAGGGAGACACTGTAAATATCTAAGTAAAATAGATTTAACAGCATCTTACTGGCAAATTCCATTAGATCAAGAATCTAGGAAATATACTGCATTTCAGTTCAAAGGAAAAACTTATCAATATACCGTAACACCATTTGGCATTTCAACTTCACAAGCCGCACTTGTCCGAGCACTCGTTAATGTATTTGACGATCATATTGAATCATTCACTTTAATATACGTAGACGACATATGTGTAATATCTTCAAGTTTCAAACGACACATAGAACATCTAAATTATATCTTCCAGAAATTAGAAAATACAAACATGACTGTAAACTTTCAAAAATCACAATTCTGTCGAAATTCAGTACCTTTCCTCGGATATGTCATGACGGTCACAGGATTACAGATGGATCAAAGTAAAATACAACCAATATTAGAATTCCCATCACCAAAAACACGGAAACAACTCAAGTCGTTTTTAGGCTGTATAAATTACTATAACAAATTCATAAATAAATTCTCTGAAGCCGTACAACCATTATTGCGATTAACCTCTAAAAAAGTAAAATACCTTTGGACCGAAACCGAAGAACACATTTTCAAAAATATCAAACAAACCTAGGCGATGATAACCACCTAGGTTTTTCGCCTTTAAAAACCAAAAAAAAAAAAAAAAATCAAACAAATCTTTTTAAAAACCCAAATTTTACACCATCCCGATCCGAAAAGGACCTTTTACCTACAAACGGACGCTTCCGACTACGCAATTGGGGGACATTTGTACCAAATAAATGATGAAGGAGAGAAAGGAGCAATCGTATTTATTTCAAGAGTGTTGAAGGCCAATGAACGATTCACTACGACGGAAAAAGAATTATTAGCTGTCGTACATTGCTTACAGAAAACCAGGTATTTAATTCATGGAGCAAATTTGATTATCGTAACGGATAATCACGCTCTAACATTTATTAAAACATGCAAATTATTAAACGCTCGACTTACCAGATGGATACTGGCTATACAAGATTATAATTTTAAAATTATTCATTGCAAGGGGAACGAGAATGGAATGGCTGATGCGCTCAGTCGTCTAACATCAAACGCCATGGAAAAGGAAAAGGATTCACCCCGAGAAATTGTTCTCGCCTACCTTCGAAGAGTTCAGGATATGGCCTTAAGGAATGATTTAGGAAACCTTGCGACACACCAAAGAAACGATCCAAATTTCGAACAAATTTTCAATGCATTACAAAATCAAAATAAATTAACATTTAACTAGAGTATAACTTCCAACTACAAAATTCACGAAAACCTTTTATATCAAAACTTAAAAAATAAATGGTTAATTGTAATACCCACAAAGTTAATAGAGAGATTAGTTTGGGAATGTCATTTATATTATCTTCATTGCGGCCCTAAGAAATGCTTAGATATACTACAAGAAAGTTTTATATTTAAAAATATGGGTCAAAAAATCCGAATCATATTAGCCACTTGTGATTCATGCCAAAGATGTAAATTCAACCCCCATCCATCTGAAGGTTTAGCAAGCGGGATAACATGTCAAGAAAGAAATCACCAAATAGCGGTCGACATTATTCGACCTCTACCAAACAGCTTTGGGAAATTTAAATATATACTTATAGTTTTGGACATATTTACAAAATTTGTAAAATTATACATATTACGAAGAGCTACGACTAAGATTATTCTTTCAAAATTGTTTAATTTACATTTCCAAGAACATGGGATACCAAAATGACTTCAGAGTGATAACGGGACACAATTCCGAAGTAAATCATGGCTTAAAAAACTCGAAGAGCATAACATAACAATGGGTAATTAATTACCTTATTTTTATCCGTCGAGCACTCTAAAATATATCCTTTCTGGATTACCGGTTTCGGTGGTTCATGCCACCATCATCAGATCAACCTCAAAAATGATTCATTCCACTGTTGTGGAACACGTCGTAATAAACTATACACAATTAACACAAAACATTAAAAAACACAAACACTTGAACAAATTTAAATATATACACTGAAAAAACAACTTTATACATCACATGAGGACTCCTCTACACATGTCATTTCATGGAGGGCATGTGTACAACTGTGGTCTTGTGCAATCTTATATATGAGATAAGGATGTCCAATCATGATGGTATTGAGTCAACAATTTTATCTTAGGTTGATGGCTGTGTTAAATAATTCATTAGATGAATAATGCAGTTTATCATTTAACATATTTACTGGATCATTTTTTGATGCACTATATATTTCAAATTCCTCTAGGGATGACAGCAAACGGCCCTTTCTGCATGTATGAAGAATTTTCAGGTTATTATGAACATTGACGTATTTGTGGTCAAAATCAATGAGGTGTTTGGCAAAACTGGATCTCTGTTCAAATAGCGTGGGTCTAGGTAGGTGTTCTTTAAACCGTTTGGTGAAAGATCGTCCAGTTTGACCGATATAAAATTTAGAGCAATCACTACACGTAATCTTATATACACCTGACGTGTTCATTCTATCAAAAGATGGATTATTGTTCTTTGGCTTCAAAAAGTTGACGAGGTTATTTGTGGTTCTATATGCCGGGATGATATTATATTTTCTCAATTCTTTCTTTAAACTAAATTCAAGTTTCCTGTTAAACTCAATGGGTATATAAGTTAGTTTCTTTCTTGGTTCATTGGGTAGTTCTTTTGTGCTATTCATTTTTCTTTTGTGTTTTTTAATTAGTTTGTCGACTAATCCTCGTTCATAACCGTTTACCGACGCTATGTGTTTTATTATGTTATATTCCCTTTGGAAATCACTATTATTCAGAGGCAAACTGAGTAAACGATGGACGAGACTGTTGAAGGCAGCCAACTTATGGTTCATCGGATGATTTGAAGAAGCATGAATAGTTTGGTCCGTTGCAGAACCTTTTTTTTTCTTACAGATTATGTTACTGTAACTGGCCAAAGTTTCAAACATTGATGGTTTGATGGATATTGTCTGGGTGATGCAACTATAGGTGTGCAATGTAGTGTTGTGACCGGCAGAACAGGGGAGGGGGAGCGTCAGTTTGATTCCCCTCTTGTTTCCGCGGCAACTGTATTTTTTCTTGGAATCAATTCACAAATCGGCATCCTTTGTTTCTTTTTCTTCGTCTGTTGCTTTGTCGGAACCTTTACTGAATTTCATGGGAACAAAATATGTAATATTTGTAACATATTGACTTTAAACAAATCTTTGAAAGTTAAAGAACAGAAAAATATACGGTTACTGATTTTTTTAAAACAATGAGTATTATGTAAATTCAGTTTTCAAAGTTTATGTAAGTTTAATTTTTTGGTGTTTGTTTATGTATGTACATACAATAAAATGAGTTGCAATATTTGCTTATTTATTTATAAAATATGCATGTTATTTTTAACAAAAATCTATTTTTTATGGGAACCTCAGATCAACCGGCCAGGGTCTGGGTTTCGACCAGACCGGTTAAGAGGGGTTCTACTGTATTTAAGTAACCATGTTTTATTTTTCATTAACTGAAATTGAGGACATTCTGATATATTGTACCAAATATCTCAGTCGCTAATAATTATAGCAAGAGTTGATCGAACATGTGATGATTTTAAACCATCAGAGATCTACTTTTTGTTAATTTTAGACATACAATAATTCGACCACGCAGCTGAACCGCTGACTTAAGTTGAGTGAATTTCCTAAATTAAGTTTATATGTATTAGGGTTTCAACTATTATGGAAATTGATCTACTCATGAAGGCTCTGTGTGATAGCTGTCTGTGTGTACGAAATATATTAGCAGAATTTGTTTGCACCTTCGACACACAACGAACTTGCGCCCTCTTCACTCGCAGTGAACAAACTCGGCAATTAGTATCCAATCAGAAGATGAATCCATCAGCCCCCACGTGGATTTGAGCCGGGTACTTTTATAGTATTTTACGTTTTGATCGATTTTGGGGGAACTCTAAGGTCATGTAAAAAAAACAATATGTGCAGAATAATATCCTACATTATTTTTTTTAGATGAAACCCCAAAAAATGTTTCATTCTCGTACGAAAAATCTAAAAAAATAGTTACCTTTGGCCGAAAAATGTAGTTGTATTATTTTTGGCTAGCAAACTCATCCAAGCGACTTAGACAACCAACGTTTGTACCAAATTTAGACCAAATCGGACTTTAAATGCGGCCGCTAGAGTGCGAACACATACACAAAATTTCTAATTACATCCCAAAACGTGTTCCGTTTACTACTCCCGACCTTAGGTCTCACCATAATGGTCATTGCAATAGCTCATCTTTTTGTTTTCACTAATGCAACTAAGTTGCAAACAATTCAGACAACCAGTTGTATGAATTTGTCTCAAGGATTCATACTACCCAATCCAACCAACTAATTGTAAACAACTGACCCCCTTCTGGTCCCACATAGCTCAGTTGCACAAAATACTGTTTTTTTTCCTTTTAGATTGTGATTAGGTAGTTAATTTGAATGAAGTTATTTTATCCTACAGCTACTTAATAAAGTGCGTTTTTGCACACTCACAGCAGTGCGCAAACTAAATTACATGTGTTCAGCGTCAAATAATTATACCTCTTTGTTTTACTTTAGCCTACAATGTAGGAATATTCTGAAAATTTTGATTGTTGTGGGACTAACCTCTGTAAAACAGCTCTTTTTAAAAACTAAAACACTAATTTAAATGTAGCTGTAGGAAAAACGTGCCTTGGCTATGCCTCAGGTGTCAAATGTTTATCTCGTGCGACAAACTCAACTTAGCACCCTGGATACACAATAACTATTAAAGATTAGATCGATTAAAACTTAAATATCAACACAAAAAATGCAATTGGTTGTGTTCAACTATTATTATGTCAATGTGAAAAAAGCCTGAGAAAATATGAATTATTAATATTAATTAAAATAGTAGTTACCTTTGCTAACCAGGGCAGGATACAATCTGAATGGAATGAATGCTTACATGGAAGTGATTTCACAAACTCTTTTTTCTCAAATTGCTTAAGGCAAACTGGGCACTGCTCATCTGTAAAAGATAAAATTTAAGATATATTTTAAAAAGTGTTTTTCGTTATCACAAAGTTTGTCATGGTCATTCATTTATTGCCATTGTGTTTCCTTGTTTATTTTTAATAAATTAATTTTTTACATCAACAGTCGGTCCAGAGTATCCTTTCCTTAAAACATATTTGAGTGGAAAGAGTAGGCCCTAGTATTGTAGAAATGCAGTAAAATCATTTAACAGTCATAATTAATTGTGTAAAGTACTTAAATAACATACAGTACCGGGAGACCGAGCTTTTATTTGATAAGTTAATAATTTGTAAATCACAATTTTTTTAAATTATATACAATATAAACACATTTTATATACACAAATAAACACATTTTAATACACAATATACAGACATTATAAGATATATCATATCGTACATATCAACTTCCATATCGATCGGGTTGTCTTAAAAGATTTGGTTCAGTGAAAACAAACTGAATATATGAATCAGCTGTTGTTTAAAAATTAAATAAAACATTTGGTTCAGGATAGCATGAAAACGTCAGAAGCCACTGGGGCGAAACCCTGATTTATCCCAGTCTGGTGACCAGCTCCAATCGATTCCTTGTGGCCGTAAACCCCCAATAAAATCAAAAATCCTTGGGCGAAAAAAATTTTTGTTCTGACAAAAAGAGCTTATTTTAGAGTATTAGATTTGCCTCAAACTGCTCCCAAACAATTACAATATGCATAGTTTGTACAACTAGGCTCACTTTCCTAATCGCCTGCTTTACTTTAATTAAAGGGTAGTCTAATTTCCCTGGTTTAACCAACTCAAAAGTTATTTATTTAAACCTACCTGCACTAGTAATTTCAATAGTTGGCAAGTTGTTAACTATTTCTTTCGAAGCAGGAGGAGGCAATTTTTTCCCTTGGCCAAGTTCTTCAAACATACCAAAATCTCTCAACAACCTAGCAAAGTGTAGTAACTGATCTGGTGTTTCACCTTCTCCCAAGGGCCGCCATCCCATTTCTTCAAAATAATCTGCCATTCGCTACACAAATAAAACAATGTTATAAGTATATTAAGGCCTACTATATATTTTTGTTTTTTTTGGAATAAACTTGTTGCCTGTTTCAGTATGGAGCTACAATGCTTCCTAAACATAAAACATTACAACTATAATTACAATTAGTTAACGTTAATAACACTTATTAAAACTAGCCTACTAATAAAAATAAATAACAATGGAATAACCATTTCACATCTTAAAACTAATGAATAACGAATAGGGAAATAGGCCTAACAACTAAAACCTTAGGAGCCACGGTGGCCGTGGTTGTTAAAGCGTCAATGCTTTATCAATCTTCATGGCAACCATCAATGGAAAGGTTCCGGGTTCAATTCCCATTGACCCCGAATAATTTTCTAAATGGTTTCTTAACAAACATCGTTGGCTGTGGTTCAGATTCCACGTAAAACTGTAGGTCCCGTCTTAATTAGCCTTAAGTGCAAAACAGTAGGACGTTAAACACCAAAATAAAAAAAAAAAACAACTAAAACCTTGTGTATAAAATAAAACACCCATATTGAAAAAATCAGTAAAACATAACAACAATAAAGTAACAAAAACATCATGACACTTGAAAAATAAGTAACTTGAGTTTTAAAACTTTATTTAGTTCATAGTTTTAAAAATAATTATAATTAGCGGTATACAGGGACGTATTTAGGAATTGTGCACCCATTTTACCACTGCGTCCCATATAGTAACATATAACTCATACAAAAGGGAACAAGCTATGATTTAAAGAAAATACCACACAATTTTTATTTAACGATTTCCTCTAAATGATAATATTTTTAGCTTTGCATCATCAAACATGGTAATAAAATTCATAAAATGATTTTGTCATCATTTATTTTTAAGAAAAACAGTGTCAATAATCACAAAAATACATAAGTAAAATTTCGAGTGTATACACTGTCTCTTTTTTCTACCAAAACAGTCGAGTCATAATTAAATGATGAAAGGGTTTCTTATAGCTTGAGTGTGCGCAAAATCATTAATCACTTCATCAAACCTAAGCTTGTTCATCATATCTGCTTCAATACACAAGACTGTCGCATTTACAATTTGCTCTTGTCCACTCATTTATTGTACTGTCCTCCAAAGCTGTGTTGTACAGTTCACAAAGATCTTTTGCTGATTTCATTATAGTAGTAGAGTCAGTCAACTTCTGTAAGTTTGTAAATGAAGTCAAATCTGGACGAAAAAGATGAGTACACAGATAATCTTTTTTCCAAATCCTCCTTTAATGTATGAACCACAACAGATAAACTTGGCTTGAGCTTTTTTCATTGACACGTTCATTTTCCTCACACGAAATCACCGGCTCGCCTAACACTCATAAAAATGGTACAACGTACGAGTATTTTTTAACATTAACAAATAATATTGGAAAGATAGTAATAACTAATTGTCCATTTATTTTCCATCGATTATTTTTATGGTGTATGTGTTATTTTAATACAGCCTCTTAAAAATAAAATTATAAATTTTGCAGCCCTATGCGTGAGCAGATTAGCATGTTCTTAAATCCGGCCCTGGCGATAAATCGCCAAGGTTTTTCGCCCATAAACAATATTAAAAAGGTGAAATTTTTAAAGCATAACTTGCCATTTTTGGGGGGTGAAGGTGTGAAATCCCTCTTAATATATATAATATGCAGCTAGTCTGCACCCCGGCCGGAGTCTACTATACCGGTATTATGAATCATATAATTATTATTATAATAGCTGTGTTTCACTAAGATTTTCTTATCTTGATTTTTTGTGGTTGCACAGATTGTCAAAAACTTTAAACTACCACAGAACATAACACCCTAGAGGTTATACAAATCAAATTTCAAGTTAGTAGACATTTTGGTTTAAATAAATAAATTGTAAATAAAGTTGATTAATTTAGCTGTTTCATCTCGATTTTAGTAGTTAGACAAGGAATGGCTGAAATCCTTTCTTAGTGACCCCTACTATCTAAGACTTATCTATTGAATTTGAGGTCTGGTACGCATTGTAGATGTAGAGATTTTATGAGTAACTCAACTCTTGAGTGTTAGGCTAACAACAGACGAGACACCGGTGTACAGGACACTAAATTTACTATCAATTAAATGTGTATCAACAGATGAGACACTGAGTAGTGAGCTACTAGATTCTGTGGCTCTACGGCGTCTCTCCCCGCGAGAAGCTGGGACACCGGTGTCTCGTCTGTTGTTAGCCTTTTAGACAAGGAATGGCTGAAATCCTTTCTTAGTGACCAATACTATCCAAACTTATCTATTGAATTTTAGGTCTGGTACACATTGTAGATCTAGAGATTTTATGATGAGTAACTTAACTCTTGAGTGTTTTACTTTTGCAATTAATTTTCGTTACAAAATTTTTGATGTTTCATGGATTAATGTTAAAAACACTTAAAACAACCTAGGTTTTTCACCTTAAAAAAAAAAAAAAAAAAAAAAAAAAAACACTTAGACCTATCTACCTGGCCTGGGACTACAGTGACTAGATAGATACAGTGCGGCCAAGTGATGTCTTGTTTCCTATTGGCCGGCAGCCATGTTTAACCTAAAGGATTTTTAAATATTTGGCCTTTAAGGGTTGAAATCACCCCTAAAACCATAAATATTGTTTGTTATATATCTAAAAAACCATATCACCTAGGAACGTGAAATTTGGTACAAATATTGCTCATATGCGTTAGAGGCGCACTAAGAAAGGATTTTAAAATATTTGGCCTTTAAGGGTTGAAATCACCCCTAAAACCATAAATATTGTTTGTTATATATCTCAAAAACCATATCACCTAGGAACAAGAAATTTGGTACAAATATTGCTCATAGGCGTTAGAGGCGCACTAAGAAAGGATTTTAAAATATTTGGCCTTTAAGGGTTGAAATCACCCCTAAAACCATAAATATTGTTTGTTATATATCTAAAAAAACTATATCACCTAGGAACGTGAAATTTGGTACAAATATTGCTCATATGCGTTAGAGGCGCAGCACTAAGAAAGGATTTTAAAATATTTGGCAATTAAGGGTTGAAACACCCCTAAAACCATAAATATTGATTGTTATATATATGTATCAAAAACACATCACCTACGAAAGTGAAGTTTGGTACAAAAATTGCTCATAGGCGTTAGAGGCGCATTAAGAAAGGATTTTAAAATTACTGGCCATTAAGGGTTGAAACACCCTTAAACCCATAAATATTGTTTGCTACATATCTCAAAAACCTTATCACCTAGGGACGTGAAATTTGGTAAAAATATTGTGCATAGACGTTAAGAGGCGCACTAAGAAAGAATTTTAAAATATTTGGCCTTTAAAGGTTGAAACACCCCTAAAACCATAAATATTGTTAGTTATATACACAGTAGAGTCCCGGTAATTCGAGTCTCGAAAATCTGAGGTTCCGTATAATTTGAGCCATAAATAGCATTGAATAAACCATAACGTTGTTCATATAAGTGGAATAGAGTTATGCACAGTACAAGTGTCAATAAATAAGATGATTGTTCTGTTCTGTTTACAAAAGGTTTTGTCGAGATTTAGCAAGACAGAGATTGGGCAGAGCATCGATGACAAACTGCATTATCGGTACCTATTTTGTAGAGAATTCTCGGAAGGCAAATTTCTTGGAAACCGGTACTGCGTCTAGAATTACAATACGTATGTATACAAACACGTAAGTCCTGCCCCCTATGTCTAGCCCCCTTTCTACCAGACAGTGACCTATTTATCCAGCGATCCCTTTCACAGCATAAGATTTTATTTTTAGTGTTGAAAAACAACTTCGAATTAAAGAAGTTTACTTCGAATTGTCCATATTTTTTTATATTGTTATCATATAAAGTTCAAGGGACCAAACCGAAACTTCGAATTAATGGTAATTTTGAATTAAAGACGTTCGAATTATCCAAGTGCTACTGTATATAAAAAAATAACATCGAAAGAAACTTTTCCCGGCACTGCCGTATCCCCCTGGCGTGACATCACAGCTCGTAAACGTTTCATTATAGTTAAACCAAAAACTATTTATGATTTCATTAATATATAGGTTTCTATTTTTTACTGTGTATAAAATTACTTTTTTACCTCGGTGTTCAATACAAAATAGTGTATATTTAATAAAACTTCAATTTTTTCGGAGATCGAGGACTATAGCCTAAATAATACAGTGTAGTTTTATCTTAACCTCTACACATTCCGTGTAATTCGAGTTTTTCACAATCCGAGGTACTCTCGGTCCCATTCAACTCGAAATATCGGGACTCTACTGTGTCTCATAAACCCTACCGCCTAGGAACGTGAAATTTAGTATACGTATTTGTCATAGGGGCTAGAGACGCACTAAGAAAACATTTGGCCTTAAAGGGTTGAAACAACCCCTAAAAACAATAAATATACATTTTTATATTTTCCTTAAAGGTAGAGAGCAGATATTTTGTACATTTATTTCTTTCAAGATACTTATAAAAAATAACCCAGTTTTACATTTTGTTACATTCTGCTAATGGGTGAAAATATGAAAACAACCCCTAAAAACAATAATTATTAACTACAGTAGAGCGTCGAAAATCCGAACTAATTGGGACCGAGGGGGGTTCGGATTATCAATTTGTTCGGATTTTTGAAAACAACCAAGAAAAAGCTATTTAGTCGATATATGTGCCCTTTAATCGATTAAAGTGGTTTAACAATACAAGCGGTAATGTAATTACAATACAGTATGTAAGACTACTTACATATTATGATTTAGATGAACCTGCACGTACACAGTAGGGCCAACATGATTACACATGTAACTCTCAATTACAGTACAGTACATAATTAAAATTTTTGTACATTGTAGTTAACACAAACGAAAAATTAAAAAAATACTGTATAGTACACTACTGTATGTACGACATACTGTTATCATGATTACACAACAAGAAATGAATAAACTTTCTGTATGTTTACTGCTAGCGCTAAAGCAGCTTATTAGCGTGACAGTGAAAATACTGACAGAGGGCGTGTGAGAGCAGGTATTAAGAAGTGTTTAAAAAGAGATAATAATGTCAAACTGAGATGAAGATTTTTGTGAAATTTTTAACGACAATTTAATAACTAAACAATTAATAAATTTAATAATTGGAATTTACGAAAACGAAAGTTTTGCAGGGGTTGCCTCAGAACCTGTTCGGATTTTTGACGTTTCGGATTATTGACGTTCGGATTATCGACGCTCTACTGTAATATTCCTTCCTTAAAGCTTAAAGAGCTGAAATTTGGCACTCAGTAATTTTAAAATAATATTTAAAGACGTAAGCTGATCAAAACTAAGGATTTTAAAATATTTGGCCTTTAAGGGTTGAAACCACCCCTAAAACCATAAGTATTGTTTGTTATATATCTCAAAACCATATCAACTAGGAACAAGAAATTTGGTACAAATTTAATATTGCTCATAGGCGTTAGTGGCGCACTAAGAAAGGATTTTAAAATATTTGACCTTTAAGGATTGAAATCACCTCTAAAACCATAAATATTGTTTGTTATATATCTCAAAAACCATATCACCTAGGAACGTAAAATTTGGTGCAAATATTGCTAATAAGCGTGTTGTCGCATCGGGGATTGCTGAATTTAATTTGTACCGCGGCTAGAATTTATTCGGCGACAACAAGTATTACAAAAATAAAATAAAAGTTTGGTTTCTGTCTCGGCCCTGATAAGGACCGTATGTGGGACAGAATGTGCCTGAAGGGCGTTTTACTTTATTTTTGAAACTTGGACCTGGAAAGGACCGTATTAGTGCTAGATAGGCCAAAGTTCGTACGAATTATTATTTAACTCTTAGGCCCTCATAAGGGCCGCTGAGCGATTAAAAGTTTGGCCAGAAGGGCGGATTTTTTCAGGTGAAGCCTGCTAGGTATTCGAAGCGCTGCGTCGTTTCGTTGCATTGTTCGTAGCATTGCGAAGCGATGAACGCAGTAGCCCTGAATAGTGCTCGCAAGCACTACCCGTTCACCAAGACGACTGCAATGTCTTGGATCGGTGAGACTACCTTGTTTTGAAGCGGCCCTGAGAAGGACCGTGTAATGCTTGAAGAGCGTAGAGTTGTATCGGGTGACACGTAGCCGGAGCTACGGCGGAGGTTCTAGCCGGACTAGCCTCTTTTCCGCGAACGGGTCTTCTCAGTGTCTGCTGTCCGGTTGCGCTGGTGTTCTGGTGAGTTTTAAGAAAGAACTAGTATTTTTGAATTGAATTAATAATTATTTATTGAATTAGCTCTTTTTGGCCCTGACAAGTCGGCAGTACTTCCTCCTCAATTCGCTTTACTTCTTTGGCAGTAACTCTCTCTATGCCTCGGCTGAGGACTTTGGCACTCGTTGCGGGAGACTTCCTGTCTTCCTTCCTCACTGGCAGTCTAGGCTGGAGCGTACTTGGTACTTGGTGCTGGCTCAGTGGTAGATCGCTTGTTGTAGAGGTGAAGTTGGTGGTTTCTTGGTGTCGAGGTGAACGAAGATGCTCTTGGTCTCGAATCGGGCCGTATATATACTGTTCTCCAGCGAAAAGTAACATCTAGGTGCGAAATCTAACATGTAGGGGAACGTAGTCGGCGAATTACCGTGCAGTAATGTTGCCGAGTTCCGAACCACTGTAAAGATCTGAAGTGTTGGCGCGTTCTTAAGTTTGCGGTTGCAAGTTCTTAAGTTCGCGTGGGGACTTAGAATATTTTCGTCAGAAGTTACGCGGGAGATTGTAACTTTCTTGGACGCAGTGCGATGAACGCCGAGAAAGTTTGAAGTCGTTGTTTCGGCCGTTTGTGCGATGATATATTTAGTTTTTTTCCGGCAAACGTTTCTACGGTTGCCACTAAATATATAACGTGACCGGGGAACTGAATTTACTGGGGATTATTGAGATATTACGATCAATGTTTCGCGGGAGATTACCGAACAACTTTCCCGTAAGACAAGGTCTTGTCGGCGGGGAGAAGTTTTACGGTAGAAGTGAAGGAGCCGTTCGCAGTGAGGTCGTAGTGTCCTTGGCGGGAGAACGTGTTCGCTTCCCAGACAGCTGCAGTGGTCGGAACGGTCCTTGAGAAATTTGTGGGGGAAACAAAGCTAGTTGACTTTCTCGGAAGAAGAGGCCTCGACTCCCGAGGAAAGCAGACGTAGATTAATGAAGCTTGCCGGGAGATATACGACGTGTCCTTGGCGGCCGAACGTGCCCACGTTCGCCAGACAGATGTTATATCGTCCCGGGGACTTGTGGAGTGAAGCTCCGGGGAGATTTAGGCGAGTTTTCCCGTAAAATGCATTTACGGGAAAATCGCAAGACGCTGAATGATGTGAACCCTTATGAGGGCCCAAAAGTTTGTTGAAGAATTATGGTTCGTTGTCGCATTGAAGTTGGCCCTTTTGAGGGCCAAGAAGTTTGTTGTGGAATTCCGATTGTTGCTTCGACGTGTTGTCGACCCTTTCGAGGGCCGAGAAGTTATTTCGGAAATTCCACCGGGTGTTTCGCTTTGACTTTGGCCCTTTGCGGACCAAACATGATGTTAATTGTTACTTTCGCCGGAGTATATATACGTTGCCGGGGAAATTTCACGAAGCTGAATATTATTGATAAATATTGTAGCGACGCTACAACAAGCGTTAGAGGCGCACTAAGAAAGGAATTTAAACCATATCACCTAAAAACGTGAAATTTGGTACAAATATTGCTCATAGGCATTAGAGGCGTACTAAGAAAGAATTTTAAAATATTTGGCCTTTAAGGGTTGCAACAGCTCTAAAACCATAAATATTGTTTGTTATATATCTCAAAAACCATTCACCTAGGAACGTAAAATTGGGTGCAAATATTGCTCATAGGCGTTAGAGATGCACTAAGAAAACATTTGGCCTTTAAGGGTTGAAACAACCCCTAAAACCATACATATTGTTTGTTTTACTTTCCTTAAAGTTAGAAATCTGAAATTTTGTACATTTATTTCTTATAAGATACATACAAAAAATAAACAAGATTTAAATGTTATCGCGTTCTGCTATGGGGTGAAAACGTACCACAACCCCTAAAACAATAAATATTGTTTGTTATACTTACCTTAAAGCAAGGAAGCTTAAATTTTGTACATTTATTTCTTAAAAACACATATAAAAGTAAACCAGTTTTACGTTAATTGTTACGTGCTGCTAAGGGGTGAAAATTCTTGGAGCACCATACGGGATGCATTCCACACATAGAAAGTTTTTAATATATACTCAATGTTTGTGTTTGTGTGTTTTTGTGTAATGTTTGACGAAATCGGAAGGGGGATAAGTATCTGATGATGGAGTAAATCTCCAAAACACATCATAAAAGAGAGAAGAAAGCCATGTGACCGAAATAAAGTAAGTAATTAAGCTTAACTACTTTTTATATTTAACAAATGAAACTTACAGTTATCTCTAGAAAAACATATAATTTAACTATTTTTTACCATAGCAAGGGAATTTTTTTTATTTATAGATATTTAATTTGGTAGCCCTTTTATTTATATTTGAAGTGTTGGTGATAAAAGAAAACAACTGATTTGAATCAAAAGCTCAACACTTTGACAAGATCGTCTGTGTTTTAATTTATACACTGGTTGAACCGTTAAATATATATCAAAACAGTATGCAATAATGTGAAATTTACTCATAGATGTTAAATACACGTCAAAACCTGATTTGTAATGTTTATGTTCGTTCGGAAATAATTATGAGTAACAAACTGGTGGAAAACGGGACTTTTAGCGTTTATTGGTGGATAGCTAATAATTTACTTAGGGTCCAAAAGGGATACATAGATCTATTTGGGCAAAACTCACTGTGCTTTTTTGGGCCATAGAACTCATATCTAAAATAGTTTTTTTTTTATTGCGTTTAATAGTAGCGAAAAGCACAATATTTACCCAATAGTCATTTTATTTATTTAATCACATCTGAAGGGCTAGAGGGAAAAAGGGATCAAGTCGCTTTTTTTCACAAATTTAGTTATTGTTGGATTTGGTAGACCTGGCTGAGTACTTCAAATTCATATAAATTTTTGTTGGAAAAATGGGTCTAGTCACTATTAAATAATAGATTGAAAATAATGCCCTAGCGGGAAGAAGGGGTCAAGTTCTGAGCGTTCTGGGGAAGGAGTCAAGTCAGGGACTAAACGTGTGCTTAGAACCGTACAATATGAAGTAAAAACTCGTTTTAAGGCTACAAAGCCTTCTTAAAATACAATATAAATATTACTAAACATTATTGAACAGTCATACATTTATTTTACTGGTTTCAATTATATTCCTGGTGTTTTGTATAACAATACACAGCAGCTGTTTTGACAATGCTGTACATGTCACACTGAGTGTAAGTGTTTTGTTTGTTTGGTAGAGAGGTTATACGTGTTTACTGTTTACAGTGTAAATTGAGATAGTGTTGCCTTATAGTATTATTAGTTTTAATTAAAAATTAATGACTCTGATAGAGAAGAAAGTGATAGTGATAAGAGTTTTTGTTCAAAGTTCGTTGAAAAAAAGAAAAGGATTCAGAAGAATGTGAGATGTAGCGAAGAAAATCAGAGTGCAGAGTCACGAACAAGGATCGGATTGCAAATGCAAGAAGAAATGCTTAGATAAAATACCTTTTGAGGTGAGAGATAGTATAATTAACAGATTTAATATGTTGGAGAACACAAATGAACAGAATTTTTACTTATGTGGCTTGATTTCTATCTTACCAGTCCACAAACGTAGGCCTAGGGTTGGCATTGAAAACGCCAAGTTAAAGGATGTATCATATAAATGTAAAGTTAGAGATGTATTAGAAGGAGTGCTACCGAATTTGATGTTTGCAGAAAAGATTTTTCTGCAATTCATGGGGTTTCAAAGAAAAAATTGAGTACTTGATAAACTCAATAAAAATGAGTGGCATGCCCCCTAAAGACCAGCGAGGCAAACATTTGAACAGAAATCAAGCTATCTGAAGAAAAAGTGCGGGCTCATAAAAGAACATATAGAATCATTCAATGGCCATGGAGCTCATTATTGTTTTAAGGACTCTAAAAAAAAATATTTACCAGAAGACCTTAATATACCAAAAATGTTCAAGCTTTTTAAAGTGGCTAACCCAAATGTTGAGCTTTCTATTGACTCATACAGAAATATTTCCAATACATGTTACAATATTTCTTTTGGCTATCCTAG
The DNA here is from genome assembly GCA_018207615.1 of Philaenus spumarius. Classification (NCBI taxonomy): domain Eukaryota; kingdom Metazoa; phylum Arthropoda; class Insecta; order Hemiptera; family Aphrophoridae; genus Philaenus; species Philaenus spumarius. The sequence continues at coordinate 852,956 of JAGFPH010000082.1, forward strand.
AACGGATACCTGCAGTTTCTGTAATCAAATGCATGTTAAAAAACAATCGTTGGAAAATGACTTAGAAAATTCTGCAACTGAAGATGAAAAGAAACAAGTTGAAATCAAAATATGGACAGCAGAAACTGAGTTTCTGAAAATATGGACAAGAAGCTGCGCAAGTTGAAAGCGGAAAAAGTCTATGATTTAAAGCGTAAAGCAAGACTAGCTGCCAAAAAGACAGATTCTTTTGAAGCAATAGCCTATGTATAGATTTTGGTAAAAACTTATGTGTATCCAATGTGACATCCAATGATGTCTATTACAAAAGACAACTGTCAGTGTTCTGTTTTAACATGCACACTTTAAGTAACAGTAAAAGTGTGTTTTACCTGTACCCAGAATCAGAGGGTAAAAAGGGAAGTGATGATGTTACTCAGATGTTATTCAACTTTTTAAATACTCACTTACCACAAAGTGTTGAAAATCTGCACATCTTTACTGACTCTTGCGGAGGACAAAATAAAAATACAACAGTACGTATTTAGTTTTCTTCACTACATGGTGCATGTACAAAAGAGGTTTAAATCGGTTCAGGTAACTTTCCCCATCAGGGGACATTCATATATGGAAAATGATAAGAACATGGCTCTAATAAAGCAAAATTTTAGAGCTGAACTGCCTTATGAGTGGGCCCTGCACATAAGAGATTGCAGACAAAGACCTTCATCGTCGAAGAAATAGATCACAGGTGTTGGCGGAAGTGGAGTGCATTTCTTAACATTACCTATGCAAAGAAGCTTACCATCAAAATAAGACCATTGAGAGAAATTAATTTTACCCAAACAACTGAAAGGCTTATGCACTATAGAAATAATTTTTCTGGAGCTTGGGAACAAACTGTCATTACTTTACCAGAGAGAAGAAGATTTACAGTCTCCCTGATTCATCTTATGAAGGTAAGCTTTAATTCAACATTATTGGTGGAGGAACTAGAATTTTTAATATTATTTTTGTAAAAGCTCTAATAAAAAAATACTTTTAATCTCACTAACAATAAGTTTAGGCCCTATAAATTAATATTATTTAAAACATTTCTGAACTAATCTTTTTAAACAATTGAGCCAGCTGTAATTACTTTCCATTTTTTTTATATTTTAGAACCACTGCGCCAGTATCGAGCGAAAAATATAAGGATTTAGGAGAACTGGCAAAATTCTGCTCCAACATTGCTGCTGAAAGATTTTTCTCTAACCTTAAGCACAGTGACAGTCCCAAAACAAAAAAGAAGTAACTTAAACCGTTGGAAAGAATCTTTTGAAATGTACCATTAGTACCTCATAGTATTTTATAAAGAATAAATATTGTAGGCCTAAATAGATTTAAAACATTCATATTAAAATATTGCTTTAAAAAGTACATTTATTGTTATACAAATGAGTTAAATAGAGGCATGCATAGAGCCTAAGCTTGATGAAAACACCTGAAACCAAATTGGAATGTAGGCTGATTTTGTTTCCTTCACGTTTTCAATCTGTTTTGCTGGAAGGAAGTTACCGCAGCAAGCATCCGGTGAAAAGGATATCGGGTCCATCAGAAAGAAGGAAGGATTAGATACAACAGTTAGGCACTAGTAGTGTTGTTGCCACCTGCCAGTTGCATTCATCCATTTTTCTCCTCCGTTTTCGTTATCTCGAACAAATTTTATTTTTTTCTCAATCTTTTTTTCAAGACGATGCGGTACTAACAGACAGACTGCGGGATAACAAAACGGCCAGTTTGAACAACCTATCCCTTCCCTTCCGTTTTTAGAAGAAACGGATAGTGTAAACCTACACTAAGGCGAGGTCAAGGGCATTTGCCGCATCTACGTGTGATATGAGTTCAGTTTGAACGTTCACCTCCTCCTCGCTTTCCTCCGAGCAGATCAAGGCTGTATAGAACTGACACTAACAGATGTCCCCGCACTTAATTTACGCCTTAACAAGTCAATACGTTGATATTATCATAGATCATGAATAATAAAATAGATCATGCATGCATTCGGCGGCTGTGTGGCGAAAAAAGGTTGTCGGGAAAATGTTGCATGATCCCGCCGCGAGGTAGCGCTAGGGAGAAATCATTCAAGGCATTGGTGCTACACACCGCTTCCGTCGTTTCCCCCATAGATCGCGTCACTATCGTCGAATTTCCAGTGGATTGAAATATTGCATTGGATCGGGGAGTTCTATTAATTAGGTAATCTAACTACAATGATATTATTCATGAAATCCACCTATTCCGAATTCCCGCTAAACTGAACAGTGTCCCAATTAGCTATTAGGAATAGCGGGACTTTACTGTATTGAATACAGGTAAACATAATGTGACTAAAGACTATAAGTTAGAACTTTAGGCTACCTATTTTTTTTACTAATCTTGGATTTTTGTTATTTTGCATGTAATTTCTATAATATGCTATTTGTTTCCGCTTTTTAAGTCTCAGTTAAGTGTCTACTTTCAGAATATGAAAAAAGTCCACACTCTTCTACATAATAGGCCTAACCTTGGAATAGGCCTTTAGGCTACTGTAATTTAGTCATAAAGTGCAGTAGAACTCTAAACTAAGTTAGGCCTAGTAAGATTACAGTAGGCTATTGTAAAAGTTCTAAATCGGTTGAGCAATTAACAATGGAGAGAGTGCGTTAAAAATAATTACGTGAGAAGGCTGTCTTTTAGACCGTGTCATGAAAAAACGTAAACAAATCAATGAAAACATTTGTTATTTACATATTTTTGAAAATAAATACCCCATACAAAAATAACATTAGCATGTTTTCATAAAAAAATACTAAAAATATATAGTAAATTTAGGACTTACAGTCTTCAATATTCCTTTTCGTTCAAATAGCCGAAACGGCCGTCGTTTAGCATTCACCGAAGACGGTAAGTCCTAAATCTAATAATTAGCAATCAATATTCAGAATGGCGACTAACAATTATTGTTACAATATAAAAATGTATATGCTAAGTGTGTATCCAGAAAACGTTTAATTTTGCCTGCTTTTTAACCCAGGAGGGGGTGTGCCCAGTCTTGGGTTTCAATAAAAATTTCTAGAAGTCTTTGGGCCCTTGAAACTAACCTTCTTTCCTTCACATATATCCCAACATATATCTTTCAATGGATTCGTTAACTACATATTCCTATGCAAAACACTAAATATATATCTAGAAATATAACAACACGCTTAGTTGAAAAGAGTAACACCGAGGAGGCATGCCAGAACATTCAGACCAGGTCCAAAAGCTCTGTGAATCTGAGAACCACAAGCAAACTTTGGAGGAGAGGAAATAGCACAAGCATAGGAATAAAATGTAGTGGAAGGGTCTGTTAGCAGGTATGTGGGTTATTGGGGGAAGAAGCTCTACGCAGCTTATGCACAGATATTTTAATTATTTAGTAAAAATCTAGTCTAAAAGACCAGCGCGCCCCTCCAGGATTAATTACACAAAATAATAGATAGAAAAATACTTTTGACTTACCGTAAATATAGTACACAAAATAATATTAACATGGAGCCTACATGCAACGAAAAGTTAGATTACCTAAAATATTAAAAATTATTAACATAAAACAAAAACAAAATAAAACAATCTACCAAAACTATAGCTGTCAGCTCAAGCTAGATGTATTAATGTTAATGTTGATGTGTAATGATGACAAACAAAACAATTCTTGACTTTTTTTCTAAGTGCCTATTTTAGATTTTAGGCTGGCTGGGAATTATTTATCCATGAAGACATTGTTGTCAATAATATCGATTAACATTATTCCAATAATAATGTTATTGTTTTAACGTGATAAGCCATTAAAATTTATTTGCTTAGACTAATAATTCAAAAACATGCTTTTAAGGCCCATTCACACACACCAGTCACGTCACCGTCACGGCGCGTCACAGTCAGGGGGCGTCATCGACTCGTCCGGCGGGACACAGTCAGCTACATTCACACACAACAGTCTCGTCATCGTCTGTGCGCCGTCATTGTGTCAGTGGTCAGGTCTGTGATTGCAATGGAAAGTTTTACCGAAGAAGAGCTCGCTTTCATCGCTATAGCCTTGGATGACGAGGTGGAGGAACAGAGGGGACACTAAAAAACGCTTGGTATGGGTGCATAAAGCGTGGCAGAAAAGGGATAGTGAGGGAGAGTTCGCGACATTATTTAAAGAACTTTTTCATGATGAATCTAAATTCTTTAAATATTTTAGAATGACACAACACTCTTTCTATATATTATTAAATAAATTAGATACTCAGTTGAAGAAGAAGGACACCCACTGGAGGAAAGCTATCTCACCTATAGAACGATTGGCACGTAGAGGTGGCCGAAAACAACAGTAACAGTTTATTCTAAACTGTTTAGTAAGCTAAACTGTTGTCAAACTAAACTGTTGTCAAATTGTACCTGTTTAGTTGTTGCAGCGAACAAAGTGTTTACCGTTTACCGTTATTGGTAGTTTGCTAGATGGTCTTGGCTGAGTGCGCTCTGTATTAAACTGTTTTTGTTAAATCGTTTTCGTCTGTTTAAGCGTTTAGTTGTTTAGTTAGTGAAGCTAATGTGTTTAAACGGTTTATGTGAAAACTGTTAACTGTTACGATTTGTACGTTGTGTGAATTCTGAATTGTGCTTTTAAACTGTTTTTGTTTGTTAAACTGTTTGGATTTTGACTAAAGACTATAATTTAGAACTTTAGGCTATTTTTGTTTTATTTTGCAAGTAGAAGACAATTAGGTATGTTTTTTATTATAATATAAATTCTTATAAACAGTTAAAATAAACTGTTGTGCAAGAAAACAGACACAACAGGCTATTTTTATTTTATTTTGTTAATTGCAAGTAGAAGACAATTATGTTTTTTATTATAATATAAATTCTTATAAACAGTTAAAATATACTGTTGTGCAAGAAAACGGACGCAACAACAACTACAAGTGTGAAATACAACTGGCTGCAATATTGAATTGATCAGGTCTAACTAAACTGTTTAATTTAAACAGTTTAATTAAACTGTTGTCTGTCCGCAACTGTTGTGAATTAAACAGTTGTGTAGAAACAACGGTTTGGCACACCTCTAATTGGCAGTTTGTTTAAGGTAAGTAAACCCCCAGTGTATTTTTCAAAATTTTTAATTAAAGTGGTTATTGATACATGAAATAATAAATTAAATTAAGAAAATAATTTATCAACTTTGTACGTGATGAATTAAAATAGTAATGATATTTGTCTAGATTGTTTAGATTTTCTAAAGAAAACTCATATGAAAAATATGATATCAAAATATTTAAAATACAATGTTCAATATATTTTAAAAAAGTATACAAGTAAATTGTCGTTGTATACAAACAACGGGTTGACGAACACACTCGATTAATGTTTCGTCATTCATTTTGTGATTGATAAAGTACAAAATGCAACGTAAAACCAATGTGAAACAGCACCGTCAGCCGGCCGAACTTTTGGAAAATATCGGCGATGAGGAAGTTTGATAATGACTGCCGGATGCCGGTGCACTGACTGGCGGCCTGCGACGGTTCAGTGTAGACAGCGCCACGGGAAACGCATTACAGAATACTTTTTGACGATGACGTGCCCTGACGATGACGCGCCGTGACGGTGACGTGACTGGTGTGTGTAAATGGGCCTTTAGAGTGTTAAACATAAATATTTTAATTCTGTATAAGCTTATTTTATAATACAGTATTAGACTGTAGTAATTAGTAATTGTAATGTCTAAACACTCCTCACATTAATATGGATAGCTAGTTGGCCCGATCCGGGTTGGCACGGATAGACAAATCAAAGTTAAATGTATATTAAAAAAAAAATGGGTCTGCGTCGGACCAGACGGTGGAAGTTGTACTTCTTTGGCCATTCGTATATACGTTTACTTTCCTATAATTTTTGAAAAAAAATTCCCAGCCGTGTGATCGAACCAGGGATTCTAGCGTGGAAGTCGAGTGCGTTAACCACTCACCCAGTCAGTGCGTGACTCACTGTCAGTGCGTGACTCTTGAGGTATCTCTTGTAGAGAAAAAGTATAAAAAGGCACTTTCCGGATTTTACTCCTAACGCGTGACGCGGTTTCTTGACCAACACCCTCTTCCGATTACAACGGGCGCAAAGAAGTACAAATTTTAAAAATGTATCAATAAATCATTATGTATTTCTTATGGCGATAACCACCCAGGTTTTTCGCCTATAAAAAATCTTATGGGGATTTTTAGTAACTTTACTTCCCCAAACCTCCCTAAAATTTCGGGGAAACCTTTCTTAGCCCTAGAACCGGCAGACTGTACATAATGTACCGTCACTTCAACACATTTGTAACGAGTGATTGTATCGAATATTTGACCCACTCAAAAAGACAAACACCATTAGAAAGGCAATGTTTAAAACTTTAATTTTTGTATTTACAATTTCTTTCTAAAATGTATATTTTCATACGTAATCATAGTTGCAGCTTATTAGTTTTCTACAAATCTATCGGCGCCCGTAAATTCATTCTAAAACGTAACGTAATAACTCAACATTCTTCCCTCTATACAGCCCGCCCAGTTCTTTTTCTGAATTAAACCTATATACCGTTGGATCTGTCACAATTTCCTCTAAATAATGTTGCCAGCCAATCAAAATCCGTCAAAAACATCTATAGATATGAGCATAGGAGTAACCAGGACGACCATATGGGGGGTTACAACAACCGGGGGGGGGGGGGGGGGTTTTTTTTTACCCTAGAACCGGCAGTTGCACTCCCATCTACAACACATTTGTAACGCGCGATTGTATCGAATATTTGACCTACTAAAAATCTTCCAACCTCAAAAAAACAAACACCATTGGAAAGGTAATGTTTCAAATTTAAATTTTTGTATTTTACAATTAATTTCATTCTAACACGTATATTTACATACGCAATCATCGTTTTAGTTTTGAGTTTTCTAAAAGCAAATGTGACCCGAATGAAATATGCTGAAATGACCGTTCATTTCCAGTTTCTATGTCCTTCCCTACAGCCCGCCCAGTATTTTTTCTGAGTTATATCTATATACTGATGGATGCATCACACTTTCCCCTATCAAAACTGCCATCCAATCAAAAATCGGACAAATAGTTCTAAAGTTATGGGATGTTTTGTAGACCCTTGCTTGAAATTGGTCAGTTTTAAAACCAATAAACAGCCTTACTAATTACACGTGATAGGTATCTGTGTGATAGAAGTCTATTTTTAGACATATTTTGATATGTATGTGTAGAGTATGCTTCAAGCTAACATTTCCTGTGAACCAAATACGTTTTGCTCGAAAGGTTTGTTGTCTATGAGCTTGGGAATGAGAGCCTTTTGACGTTCTCAAACCAATACTGTAATTTCAAACTATCGGTTATTCAATATGTAGCTTCATATCCGACCGTTGTATATAAAGCATGAGTTAGATGTTTCTACAGGGTGATTTTTTTAAATGGGCCACCATTGGCATCTCAGAAACTATAAAAGTTACAACAATCTTTAAATGGGGGACCTTCCCTACTTTTTCCCTTACATTAAAACTACAATATTAACATTTTCAAAAACTCCGCCATTGTTCCAATATGGTGGCCAACTTCATTTTTTCAAATAGAAATCCCCGTTTTTTATGTTGAATTTTTAATTAAGGATACAAATTCAAGACATTTTTAGTCTTTTATATTTTTTCCTAAACCCAACCGTTTATGAGCTACAACCTCTCAAACATTTTATATTTTATTATAAAATATATTTTATAATATATATATAATGTATTTTATAATATACGCTGGACGTGAAACGCCTTGCATAAAACCAGCCTTACAGAACAGGCTACATCTACAGGAAGTAATCTTCCTGTAAGAAGTGGGTGAGGGGGAGTGTGAGGTCAGTTTGTTTTTTCTTAAAACTGAAATCATTACATCTCTCCTTCGAAACCCAAACAACATTTTATCATGTCTATTTAAATTCTAAATATGTATCTGAGGAAAAATTGAATGTAGCATGCATTTATGTATTTTGGTAGAACTAACTTTAACAAAATTCATAATACCTACCTAATTATGTTTTAATGTAACATTTGTAATTTACAAATTCAAAGACAATACAGTTATGAATACCCGTTATAACAATAATATTTCGAACGCATTAAATTTAAAATTAGGTATTAAACATAAGTTCAGTACCGTAAGAAAAGTTTTCCTTTCCTATTTAATTTCACAAACATATAAATTAAAATAAATATAATTGATAGTAAAATATTTTTTTGTGATTAAAAGTTGCTAAGACTATCCTTTCCGATTGACCGATAATATCTATCAGATTACCAATATTCGTAATTTACTAGGGGAGACCCCTACGTGCTCCGCACGCCAACCCCCGTTGGAACCTTCTAAAAACATGTTATGTTTTATTTATAATAAAGGTGTAGGAGGATTAATAAAACCTCTAAACTAAGATGGTAAATAATGTTAAATGTTCAAATCAAATTATTTCTTACTAGCTGACCCGTGCGAATATTTCGCAAGTTCGGAGTAGGCCTACATTTACCTGATTTAACATGTTGATTTAATCCTGTTTATTTACATTGGTTTATAAATATTTCCCTATACAATCTTACAGTGTAAACAATCTAACTAACAGCTGTCATGCTAGTCAAACAGATGGTTAATAGATGGCGCCTTTCATTAGGAACATACAAAGTATAATATAAAAGTTTTTTTAATCAATTTTTGTTTTTAAACATGAATTTTAAGTTGTTTGTCTATTTTTCTAGTGTAGCGGTTAAGGAAAGCTTTAAAATGATGCCTCATTCATGAAACTTAATGATGTATTAAGGAAGTTATGGCGTACCGACAAAAAATGGCCTTGAGAAATAATATATGCGATATTTTATAATAGCAGTAATAATAAAGGTTAAGAGAACCAGTAAGGCTCAGGTCTACACTTAATCAAAAACTTAACAAAAAAGTTATAAATAATAACCTCAAAACTAAGATGGTAAATAATGTTAAATGTTCAAAACAAATTAGTTCGTACATTCTATAATTTGAATAAATAATTCATTTCCTCCCTTATAAAAATCAATATTTACTTCCACAAAGCAGCTGTATTAGTTAGTTTCTTATAATTATAAACAGCTGTTTTGTATTAAAATGTTTTTATAACCTTCTGAATACTGTAATCATCGTTATTTACATCCACGAAATCAGCTGGATTAGTTTGTTTCTTATTATAAACAGCTGTTTTCTATAGAAATGGTTTTTAAATATTTTCCATGTTAATCTTATGGGGAAAACCCGACCTTTGAGATTAGCTCACGCCATTAAGGATACGAATTTTTGACATCTAAAACCTTATTGCAAAACTACGAAATGAGACGAATTTTTTGAAACCTCAAACATTAAAATTGGTCCAGAAATAAGGGAGGAGTTGTGTTTACAAAAAACGGCTTCACGTATTATATATAAAGATTTTAAGTCAAACTTCAAACACTTTTATGAAAAAATAATTTACAAGTATACAGTTCAATTCTTTGATTTATTCTCTACACTTTATTGTTATAATAACATTTCATTTTTGGGCAAAGTATAATATATTCCTAAATTACGTTCCAAACTTGGCATAGTTTTGATAGCAGTCTTGTAGTAGGAACATAAAACTGGTGTTTTCAAAATAATAAATTGGAAATTTATAAATATTTTTAAGCAGTTCTATTTAGAACTAAACTACGAAACTTTTTTACATTTATGGAAAATAAAAAAAAAATTGTTTACTACTTTTTTATTTAGACCTTAAGTTGAACTTTTACCTTTCGTAACTGAACATTTTTTGTTTCTTGAGCTATACGGTAACTTTGTAAATTTGTCATCTATCATTTTTTTACTAGCATATTTTATAAATTCTTTGAACCTTTCTCTACAAAAAAACTGTGGAACACTTTTGAATTATGGTTCATTTACTATTTTAGGCGAATTTTTGAAAAAATGCTTGCAAACTCCAAAAAATCAATTTTCGTTAACATTGCCGGTTCTAGGGTTAAATTAAGATTCAAAATAACACGTTTTAGGCTTCCCAAAAGTACTTTAAAACGATATAGGTATTTATAATTTTCCACAAATAATTTTAATTCAGGCCTACTTTAGAATAATTTAGAATAGCAACCATGACTCATCCCCCGCCAAATATTTCCGTGCGCTGGCTCTAACCTCATAGGCTTGGAACACACGGCGTTTTTTACCGACGCGGATTAGTTACCGTCCCCGCTCATAAAAAGCTACATTGGGTTTCGTTAAACTAAAGTGTCTAGTTCATTAATCACGAAGTGTGTTATGTAATATATTATTTCTTTTGATGTTTTATTGATATGAACAGAGAGCAACTCTCGCTTTATTGTTATTCCATCGCCGATTGATAAGGAAGCAAAAAATATACTTATTTTAGTTCATAAAATCAATAAATAAAAGAACTGGAGCATTCTACACTGTGTTTCCTGATTTGAGGAACTAGAAGAAACATTTTTCAATTATTTAAGCATGTCGGTTTCGTCGTTTGACGAACTGCACACGCGGCTGAAGGATAATATTCTACGAAAAAATACTAAAATAAGGAAAATTGGGGTGCATTTAGTCACATTTGCCACTGTTTCGGCGGAGACGATGGAAAATCCATCGATTGTAATGGCAGCGAGCGGCTCCACAGCTACCGTCAGCGGCAAATAAACAGATCGTTTATTTTTCCGACGAATGTGTATGCTCTAATATTCTCCTTCGCGTCACTGTTGATATGACGGCGACGGCAAATAATCTGTGCCGGAAAACGTCGTGTGCTGCCTTTAGAACACTATACTTTGATACACTACACTGTATCAGTGTATTTTTTGATAAAATAATGCGTCAGTGCCCAATTCAACCAAAGATTATGTCAGCAATAATTGTAGCTTAACATTTGCATAGGTGTTGAAAACAAGTTAGGTATTTTAATATAAACAAAGTTCGAAATATTTTTCAATGGGGGGGGTTATAACCCCCAAACCCCCCCTTGTTACGCCTATGGATATGGTGGTGTTTTGTAGACCCTTGCATTTTCCAACCATTAAACACGTAATATTATTACACGTGATATGGGTATGATCCATGTCTATATTTAGAAATGTTTTGATATGGTTTATAGAGAAAGCTTCAAGCTAAGATTTCGTGTGAACCAAAAAATATGTTTTGCTAGAAAGGTTTGTTGTGTAAGGGTACGAACAGAACAAGTGGGTCGCGGTGGAGGTAGAGGTCGCGGTGGATGCTACTAGTTAAGTCGCGGTCGATGTCGACAGCACATAGCAAGGAGGTTAAATGCGCTGCTCAGTCGAGCTAGGACCACTGTCAAGTAAAGTAGTTTGATTAAATTTGAATGACAAGAAGATTGTGCTTTTGCCTCAATGACATTAATAAATTGTTTAAATAAGAATAAAACATTATTTTCTTATAATGTATTTTTCAAGTTATTTGCTATTCTAATAATTTATAAAACCAGGATCGTACTGTCATTTATTATTAATTCGAACTGTTGTTTTCTTTTCATTGTTTGAATAACTCTTGACAATAGTTTGTAAAAAAATATCAGGTAATTACTATATGTGAAATTATAAATATTTGGTTAAATGTATATTATATTTTAATATTGTTCTTTTGACTCAATAACATTAATAAATAGTTTAAATAAGATGGCAATTTGGCCTTGAACGAACCAATCACAGGGAAGCATCCTTGTAGACCGCGCAATAGACATCCATGTAAAACAAACTCATTTGATTTTCAAAAGCATCGATGTAAACCTCCTGGATGGCATCGCGCTAAACCTCCACCGCGACTTACTTGCTCTGTTCTCTTCCATTCACTACAATGTGTTTCTTTTACATGGATGTCAACATCGACCTCGACCGCGACCTCCACTTCCACCGCGACCCACTTGTTCTGTTCGTACCCTAAGACCGTGGAAAACTCAATGTTTTGACGGTCTAAAAAACCAAGATTCAAATTCAAACCCAACGGATATTTTGTAACATGTGATGAATAGCAGTTGAGGCGCGCTTCGTTGTATGGCAAGCAAGGATGAGAAGTTTCCTCACTTTTGTTATTCAAGTAAAGCTATTTCAAACACATTTGTGAAATAGGAATTTACAAGTATACAGTTATTTTCTTTGATTTATTCTCTACACTTTGTTATAATAATATTTCATTTTTGGGCAAAGCATATATTAGTAAATTACGTTTAAAACTTGGCATAGTTTTGTTGGGAGCTTTGTAGTAATAACATAAAAACTGGTGTTTTCAAAATAAGAAATCTGGAATTGGTAAATATTTTTATACAGTTCTATTTAGAACTAAATTACGAAACTTTTTTATATTTATGAAAAAATTACAAAAAATGTTTACTACTTTTTATGTAGGCCTAAAGTTGAACTTTTTCATTTCGTTACTGAACATTTTTTGTTTCTTGAGCTAATAACTTTGTAAACTTTACATCTTTTACATATAAATTCTTTGAACCTTTCTCTACAAAAAAGCT
>JAGFPH010000082.1:875535-896102 GCA_018207615.1 Philaenus spumarius
TTGCACTTTCTATTAAACTAATTTATTTCTTCTGCTGATTCCATTTTTATTTCATAGTAGTTTTGGTTCTGACCACATTAGGCCAAATCCTTATTGGAGTTGAAATATTGAAATATTTCAATATCCCAAAGCTACTTTTGGAAAATTTTAAATCTGAATTTGTAATTTTCCAAACAAAGGACTGTTCCCCTCTTGTGTTGTACAGTACTCATCCATTGTTTATTGTTTATTTATTTGGAGAGTTTTCTTTTTTTTGTCTTGGACCATCTGTCTCGATTACATAGTCGGGTTGAATAATCTCGCTCTGAACTAGGTCATATTGTAATATCGGCTGCAGTCTTGTATCGTTTGATAGAATTTATATGATATGGCCCATAATAGTTTTCCTCATCTGGTTCACTAATGTAATACGTCGATGTCCCTGCAATCCGACTGATTTTATACGGTCCCTCATATAATTAGATTAATTTTGCCGTTTTTCCATAGGCCGCGTTTGATAGGGTATGATTTTTAATAAGAATTAGATCCCCTATTTGCAATGTACTGTACTTGTGATGAGAATTAAATTTTGAAGATCGCTTTTCCTGTTTGATTTCTTGTGCGACGGCTTCTTGGTGCACTAATGGGACTGGGTAGCTTTGGCATTTAAATGTTCTGTCGTCTTTGACCCGTAATTGATGGATGTATTTGTTGCAAAGTCCTGGTTGATCTGTAAAAATGTGTTTGTAATCGTGTAATAGTGATGTTAGTATTGATTTCTGTTCTGGTTCCAAGCTATTTTCGCTCATTGTCTCTTTTATGGTCTGATCGTCTAAAGTTGTGGGTTTGAATTTGGCACCATCTACGTTATTTCTATAAATTCGTGGTATCTCTCCTTGATTATCTGTATTATATATTATTTCGTCATCTGTACTCCATTTATCTTCATTAGTAGGCCTAATGTGACATATGATTCCATCATATACTGCCTCTACAAACTTTAAAATTATTATATTATCATTTATATTTATCTTTAATTCATTATTTTCAAAGTCTAAACCCATCTTCCATTTGTTAATCGTATCCATTCCTAATATCATAGGCCTAATTAAATTCGGCACATTTAACGCTTGAATCCATATCATTTGTTTGTTAATTTTGACTGGGACCATAATGATTCTTTGAATGCGTTTGGTTTTTGCTCCCACAGCTGTAGTAATGTGTAAACTGGTAGCTGGTATCTCTTCATATTTTCCTATATTAACTTTATTTTCCTGGAACCATTGATCGGAGAAACATGTCATATTTGCGCCTGTATCTATTAGAGCGGTTATTTCGATATTTCCTATATGTAAATTAATTTCAGGACATTTTTTGTGTACTGTATTGTTATATAAATCGTGGTTGTTTGGTTTTTCGTCTAATAAAAATTCTTCATCGCAGAACATATTGCTAATTACGAGGTCGTATATTGGTTTTATTATATTTATTTCTCTATTATTTTTGGGCCTGTTTGCTTTGTGATTGGGTATTTGCACAGTAGTTATGTTTTCGTCAGGAGCCGGCGGGTGTTCCTGTGGTCGGTCCTGAGATTTTCGGCCTGGTATATCCACTGTGCTCAACAGTTTTCCTGCCGACACGTGGTTTCCTTTTTAATTGGAATCTGATTCGGTTGACTTGTCCGGGTATTCTCCGTGATCGCTTGACATACATTTATTTGTTCCCTGGTAGGGTATGTTCTTTTTTCTGGTTCATGTACTGGTGGCCGTATGTCCGTTCCTCTCTGGTAATTCCTGTTTCCGTTTTGATTTCGATTGACATAATTTTGCTGGAATTGTGGTCCTGGAGGTCGAAAAGGTATATGTTTCCTTGAGGGCGATAACTTGAATAATTTGTTGGTGGCCGAGAATGATTGGTGTTGCCAAAATTTGGTGGTCCTCTCCAGTAACGTTGATGTTGGTTCTGATATCCGTTCATCGGTGGAGAAAATCGAGGTTTGGTGTTAAGTCGAGAAAATGCGTTCGGCGGTGTTGTGGGTCTATGTATTCTTTTCAAGTGGTTATTCATTTCCTTCATATCCTCTCTTTGCAGTAATAGTTCGAACTCTGTGATGCTATCGATGTTTTGCACCCTTCTTGCATCCTGGATGATGTTTTCGAAGTGCTCCGCTAAACACGTTACAATTTCGTCCTCCGTTAGGGGTGGTTGTATTGCTCTTAGGGTGATCACTCTTTCTGTGAAGTATTCGGCGCGTCTTAAATTACCATTGGGACGGTATTTTTCGATGTCTAAGCGTTGTCGTATGCCTCGTTGCACATCCCTACTCCAATACTTCCGTTCGAAGGCTACCGCGAATTCTTCCCATGTTTTTATGTCCTCCTTCACCAAAGCAAACCATCTCGCTGCGTGTGACTCCAAACATGTTTCGATGAGGTCGCTCATTTGTTTGGTTGCATCTCCCTGGTTTTGTAAGCTTTTCCTCTTTTCGACATATTTTTGAATTTTCAGTAGATATTCTCTTGGATGGTGTTCACGGCCATGGAACTTCGGTGGTGTCGTACCGCCTCCTATACCTTGCCCGTTGCATGATATGATAATTGGTTGCGTTGTTGCATATCGATTTTCTCTAAAGTCTTTCTCCAATGTATTGATCCTTGCCCCTTGCTTTGAGAATGCCTCCTCCATGTTTTCCTGGGACTTTTCAATCTTCTGGGTGACTGTCGTTATCATTCGTCTGCATTCCTGATCGGTGTATCGTCTTGCTTGTATTTGTGCTTCTTCTCGGTGAGCCATCATCTGTCCCTGCATCTTTTCGGTTTGTACCATCAGTTGCTTTTGGGTATCTTCTCTCAGCCGGTCTCGTTGTTGGATGTGTTCTTCTCTTAACTCCTGGTATTGCTTTTTGATTTCGTTCAGCTCCTGTTTTACATCTCGTTTGAATCTGTCGAGTTGTTCTTTGGTATCCTCAGAATGTTGTCTTAAGTCTTTGAGTTTCGATCGTCGAATCGCTTGTCAAACTTGGAATTCTGGTATTCAAATTGTTTGTTTATATATCATTAAATTGTTGCATGATAAGGCTTAACCAAGGCGGTTGTTCTTCCTCAGTTGGTGTATTTGTGGCGTTCGGTGTTTTGCTTTCGTTTACGTATGACCTTGCCTCCGTGGGGTGTGATTTTCCCTCGCAATAAAAAAACGGAAGTTGTCCTAGTTCTTCTTCTTCAGATCCGTATTCCTCACTGATCACGTCTTCTTGCCGACAGATGGTTTCATCCCGGGAATACGCCCCCTCCGTCGCATCGCCTACTTCTTGATGGCCCGGATCCAAGGTTTCAGACCGTGACGCAGTAATATTAGGCAAGTCGTACGATTCTCGCGCTCTTGTGGTTTTCCGGATTTGTTTTCGTAAATTGTGTTCGTGATCTCGTTCCATTAGTTAGGCCTAGTTTAATGTGATTCAAATGAATAAAGTTATTTAATATATTTATTTTATTTTGAATATTCTTCGGTCGGTTGAATATCTGAAATTAAGTTTTAATTTAGGTTTAAAAGAATTATTCCTTTTGAATGAGCAGTGCGTTGGGTGCCATTTTACAACATAATTATTTATCTTATATATATACAAAGGAAAGATCTCAGGTTATATTTTACAATAGTATTTAATTATCCCTTTTGTTATTGTATAACATAACGAATCAAATTGAATATTTGAAAACAAAATTATCTATAGAAATATAGAAGACTCTTTGGGTTAGAATAAGAAAATTAATTTAACAATATCCCAAGCTACTGAACTTTAATTTATGAATAGAAACGCGGAATGAGCTCATTTAGATAAAATCGGGAATTCATCTCGGGTGGATAATCGTGCCGGTTCATTCAAATAGGAAGGATTATTTTCCTTTTTGTTCATTACTAGGATAAATTAAAGAATATTTATAAAGTGAAAAACTATGTACATAACCTAAAAACTATAAAACATAAACATATAATCTTAATTCATAAAGTTTTAAAGAAAATTTGAATTTATGCATAAAATATTGTTCGTCAAAAGTTAAATCAAATTATTATTTGAAATTCGAAATAACTATATCCACTTAATAAAAGTCTCTGTTCATTTATTTATCATTTAGTGTTTATTTATTCAAGTCACCTATATAGTTCGAATTAACACTTGCTTTTAAAATATGGTAATTCGACACAAAAAAAATTATGGAGCACATAAAAGTATGGTTAGATCTCACCCATTTTCTGAAGGATAGTTTCTGAATGAGTATTTTATCTAGTGTTATTTCTGTTAACCTTTTTTTTTTTTACTTATGATTTGTTCCTTTTTACAAATTTGAATAATTTTCTAATATTCTTTTTCTTGCCATTTCTTCTCTTGGAATTTATTTTATAAAAATTATTTCACCATGACTTTTCTCTATATTATTTTTTTTTATCCAACAAAATCTTTCACTGAATGAAGAACATCTGTTTTTGTACATTGCACTTTCTATTAAACTAATTTATTTCTTCTGCTGATTCCATTTTATTTCACAGTAGTTTTGGTTCTGACCACATTAGGCCAAATCCTTATTGGAGTTGAAATATTGAAATATTTCAAGAACACTTTTGGATTGGTCTACAGTTAGCCTACTATATTTGGTGAAATTTTGAAAATATGCTTGCACACGCACCGAAATGACTTGGCGTTGCAGAACATTAACATGGACTGTTGTAGGGTTAAATGTAGGCTATATTAACAAAAAAAAAAAATATCAATAAATATATTACTAGGCTTATGTATTTATTATGGGCATTTTTAGTAACTACGAACCCCCCCCCCACGAGTCTCCCTAAAATTTCGAATTTTTTTAAAACCTTTCTTAGCGAGCACCTATGGCCATAGAGGAAGCTACATCCTACCAAATTTCATTCCAATGCATTCAGTGGTCTTTGTTATTTCGTGTGAGTGAGTCAGTGAGTGGTATTTGGATTATATAGGCCTAGGCTATAAGTTAGATTATTTAGAGGCTACTGTACAGCTTTTCAAGTAGGCTATACCTGAGATCTCCATTTGACACCTACAAATATTATTACTAACCCAACAACAATTTATGTAAAGGTTCATTTCTTCAATAAAAAAAGCAAGGTTGAGAAAAACATTTAAAAATGTAGGCCTATACCCCTATTGCAAAATTAATAAAGATTTAGCCTAGGCGTATATAGTATATAAAAATATGTGGATTCCTTTTTTACATGATAGGAAAACATAACATAAACATGACATTTTGATATTAGATCGGCCCTAACTTATCACATATATTATAATATTATATGTGTAGGCCTACATATTATATAATTTAGGCTACTTAAGAGTGCGCTTCCTCTTAAGTATAACTAAGTTAACAAGAATTTAGAAAAGATTTTAAAAGAATGTAGAAATAAATTTGTAATTTAGCCAAAAGTTTATAGGCTAGCCTATATTATTTAAATAAAATTTCAAATTTGAGTCCTTTGGGACTATTGTCCGAAAGAATTGTTAGCTATGCCACACCAAATAAAAGTTTTGTCGAACAGAACTGTTTAGGTTAACTTTGATATTTTGTTTAATTACTAACATGGATTTATAGGCCTATATATAGGCCTAGGGCCTATATGTTTATATTTAACTAAATTAAAGAAATTATTTTATAATGTTTGGCATTTATGTTAATAACATATTGAGTAATTAATTGTCAGTATAAATATAGGCCTACAAGGAAATTAAATACTTTTACACAAGTTTAAATCACAACATTATATCAAAGCCCACTAAATAATACCGTTGCGAGACGGCCAATAGGATGGGCACGCAGCGTTGCCATATCTTTGATATAGTTTCACGAACCACCAAAATTCAGAAAAATATTCACTCTTTTTTGTTGCTTAGGCTATATTGCTCTCTACAACATTAAAAAGATGGCAAATCTGAACATTTAGCTTACCAATATTTAACTTTGTTTATATTTCTCACCATTAAAAAAATGATGGCTGATTAGACATCGGTTTAGTTTGCAGCTTATAAAATCTTTCATATAGGCTACATATATTGCACGACACACCTATAAGAAAAAGTAAACCTAAATAAATGAAAGCCAATTTACCTAACAACCATTTAATATCTAAATCAAATGATGTTCCAGTTTTGTGTACAAAACTTATAAAATTCTGACTTTGTTTTAGTTGGAATTCAATCATTAGAAGCTGATGATATTGGGGATACTGGAGGACAGATCGGAAAAGGTTTACAAATTATACCAAATGGGAACTTATCAAAATTGTCAGCTACTCATCATAACATTGATGAGCCTCCAAGTAAAGATAAGAAACCAGCTGAAGAAACATCAGTTCAGATTAATAATTTAAAACTTAAGAACAAAAATGATAGAACAATGGCGGCCATTCCCAAAAATATAACCTACTATGATCCTATAGCTGGAATTGAAAAAAAACAAGATGAAATTTTGAGCCATGAACAGGCACAACCAGGAGGAGAAAGTGAAACTGGTAAGGAGGCAGTGTTTCAGTCAAAAGAAATTCAGAAACCTTCTACTTTAAATGGAGCACAGTCTAGTGATTCAATTACTACATTGCCTCAAAGTGATAAAACAGAACATGAACCGAATGTACCAGATCCGAAAGAAAATGATAGTGTTGGGAATGTTGAACAAGCAGAGAATCCTTTGACAGATGAGAAAAGCGCTTTGCCAGAAGACGAAGAATTCATTCATAATAATGAGGAGCCTTTAAAAATAAATGAAGATGAAAATCAAGGTACATCTATTCATTATTTTAATTTTAAGTGATGTCGACTGGTCAATATGCAGCGCTATTAGGTTTCAATTTTAAATCAATATTATGAATACAAAATATTTAATGTTTTAAGAAGGGTTACTATACAGGGTGAATTTACAAGTTTCAATTCATTTTTGAAGCACACTTGTATGTACTGAATATAGCTTGTTTTTCTCTTTAAACTACAGCATTTTATAGATGCTAAAACAAGATTCGACTTAAGTTTTATTGACTAAGAAATAGTGAACTAGTTTAGAATTTTAAGTTTTCTTCTTTTTTTTTTAGTCTATAACTGTTGTCTTTTGAGCAATGGAAATATAAAAGCATGGTTTTGTCTGTTTTACAAAAGAAACATTTTTCACTTGTAAATTTTCTTTAAAGATTTTTAATCGGTTTTCTAGATTTTTGACGTTAAACATTTTAAACTTCCGCCATTTTGAAAATAATACATGTTCTTGTTTTTGGTGCACTTCTAAAGCTTGACAAAAAATAAAACATGTATCAAATATGAGCCCAGTATCTGTTTTCATTGTTATAAAAAGGAAATCATGGATTTTTAGGAAATAAAATTTGTCCCTTTGATTAGCCTATATGAAATGTTTTCTTTATTTTTGCATGTAGAATGTACTCTCATAGTCTCTGCATATCTTTATGAATACAAACGTTATCTGTATATTCTAAAGAAATGACACTAATGTTGATTTGATATTTCTAATTGGTATTATGATTTTTATTCTAAACTTCAACAGAATCCAAATTATGGGCTTGGTATTTTCATATACAGTTCTATCAAGTAGGCCTATGTGAAAAAACATATTCTGAAAAATTATTGAAAAACTGCTTTCTTCTAGAAGGGTTAATACAGTGTAAGTAGTTTAAATTTTGAAGAATGTTGTTCATATGAATCTGGGTCTACTTTATTTATCTTTTGTTTTAGATGATAATGATTATCAGGCACCACCTCCCAAAGAGAATGACCCTCCCAAACTGCAGAATGAGGAACAATCCACAGATAAAGGTATTTATATTAACATTTTTTTAATGATAATATAATATATATATTATACGGGCTGGGCTTTAATTGTGCGGGCTACCAGACTATGCAGAACCCCCATCCCATCCTACTTTCCTAATAACTGTGCCAATTTTTAAACAAGTTAAACAATGTATTAAACTTGTTAAAACCTTTTTACCTTTTGAAGTTATTGTAATTATTTACTGTAGTTTACATACTTGCAAAACACTTAGAAAACTACTTATTTTCAATGTCTCACAAATTTACTATTTTAAAAGATATAAAGAAAATTAATGTGAAAATCAAACCACGATCTGTTTCAAATTATGCAACCAGAGAGGTCCAGCATCGTGCCAAGCGGCAAAACGCAAAACTAAAAAGGCAAACCTAAATAAAACTAATTACAAAGACATTCTAAGCAAATCAAGAATTTCTAGAACTAATAAGACTCATAATATTTAGGCCTATATTCTAAATAATCCATTACACGCCCCAACATAAATATTCTCAGAAACATCAAAACATCATCAAAAATAACATTTTAACACGAATTTGGCCTACTTCATAAAGACAAAAATCTCGTACAAGGGAGCTATATTTCATAAATATATTTTTATTACAAGCAGATATGACAAAACCACGAATATCCAATGATTTTGAAAGAAATTAGTTTTTCAAGTAGTGCAATAACTTAATACAACTAGGTATCCAAAAAAATAATTGACTTAGATGAAGAAAACCAAAATCATCTGCCATATTTCAGCTAAGAAAAGCAGTATTCAAAAAGAGTACAAGAGAAAGCCTAGCAATCTGATTGGTTCAAAATATTCCGCGAATTTATTTTGATCTTCCAAATGGTAAATTTCTAAAACATCTATTTTTATACAGGGTGTATCAGAGCGGGTGGCCGGCTTGTATAGCATTGAAACGAGAATACTTAGACATTTAGTTTAAACTGATAACCCCCTATTTCGACCCCAAGGAATTCAGGAAAAATATTTTCAACCCTCTAAAATGCCCCAAAAGGGTATTTTTTTTGGGGGTGGGGGTTGGTTTTGGGGAAATTTTCAAATGTAAAGGTAGGTCGTGTTGTACCTCATTTTAAAGGTCTCGGTCACTGATCATTAAAACAAAATTTTTTTCATTTATCTTGCACCGTCAACACAGGGTGGCCCGAAACATCATAAAAACTTAAGTTTACATATATATTTTTACATCTGACACAAACAAATTTTTTAACAGCTACAATTTTTAAAGTACATTGGCAAAGATGTGACCTTTCAAACAATACCTAATTTTGGTAGGTTTTCTCACATTTTTAGCAGGTTTCAAAATTTACAACTTTTAGAAGTTTAAAAAGTCAATATCTCAAAATTTTCAAATTGCAATCTTACATATCAAATTGAAGCCCTTACAATTATCAACATTTTTCATATTTGAATTTTTTTCATTTCTCTATTGGCTTAAAATTTACAGAAAAATATTGTTTTTCTTAGAATTACTGAGTTTTTGTGTAGCCTACGTTATAAGTAGGCTTAAAAAATAACTGCTTACCGGTTAATTCCCTGAAACAGCTTACAGGTGTTCAAATTGTCGTCCATTTTGTTCCATACACAAATCATCACGGGTTGGAAAGGAATCAACTGCTCACAGTACTTCCTCCGTGTTTATCGATGCCACTGCATTTCTTATTTTATCTTGCATTTCTTCTCTTGTAGTAGGCCGATTTCTGTACACAATTTCTTTGAGTCTTCCCCATAAATAGAAGTCCATACATGTTAGGAGACCTCGTAGGAAAGTTTGTTGGGCCTCCTCTTCCTATCCATCGCCCAGGAAATTGCTGGTCCAAAGTTTGACGAACTGCAATTGCATAGTGTGCAGGCACACCATCTTGTAAGAACCACATAGTATTTCTAATTTCTTGTGAAACTTGTAGCAAATTAGGTAAGATTTCTAACAAAAAATGATAGTACATATTTCCATTCAAATTACCTTCGAAGAAATGAGGTCCAATTATTCTATTACCTATGATTCCACACCAAGTGTTTAGTACCCAATATCTTTGGTTGTCCCCCGCACGGACTACTGCAGACTAGCTGCACCTACTAAGAGGGGTTTGGCGTCCCTCGCGGTACCCGAGTCTAACAACGCCCAACACATTCAAAACACATACAATACATCCATCCAATTACATACACACATACATCAAACAATACTACATTCTTATTC
Source organism: Philaenus spumarius (assembly GCA_018207615.1). NCBI lineage: Eukaryota > Metazoa > Arthropoda > Insecta > Hemiptera > Aphrophoridae > Philaenus > Philaenus spumarius. The sequence goes on from JAGFPH010000082.1 coordinate 885,578, forward strand.
TCACCTTCTTTTAGGATTTTGACTGTGCAGAGCCTTTGCGCGTTGGGAGTGCTGAACCTGCCAGAGTTTTGACAACCTCTGGTTTGGTAAGGCTGATGTGAGCTTGCTCTGCCGAGACGAATGCGTGGTTTCTGTTCTGAGGCCAGCCACTTCGGTTCTTGGTCAGGAAGTGTTCGCGGTGTTGAAGAAAGTCGGATTCTTCCTCACAGTAGTTTCGGGTTCCAGACTGATGTCCATCCAGACTGGCAAAAGAGTGCTCGGGATCCTCACGGAACTTGGGGTTCGGAAGTGATCGCAATGTGATCTGATGGGCAAGCCCTTACCGAGTTCGCCCGATTCCGCCTGACACGATGCGCTGGACAAACAAACACATGGTACAAAAAACTGTCAAAGATTTTGGAACAAAGAGATGTCATTCAGATTCGTGTGATGAGCCTATAAATAAAGAATTGCTTAAGAAGACAAAGGAGAGGGCTACTCAACTACCATCTGAGTTGCCAGCTCCCAAATTTTTAGTTTTTTCCAACGCCGAAAAGGATTCAGATTTATCAAAGGTATCACCCTTTGTAATCAACAAAGCAATTACTGGAACAGCGGGCCCTGTACTTTCCATTAGGAAATTACAGAATGGCACCATTTTAGTTGAAACTAACAGCGGGAAACAAAGTTTGTCGCTGTTAAAGATGACTTCTTTTTACGACAAAGTCAAGGTATCTGTAGAACCTCACAGATCCTTGAATTATTCAAAAGGTGTCAATACCTGTAGAGACTTGATCCCCATTAGTTTGGAGGAAATAAAAAGGAATTAGCTAGCCAGTCAGTTCTTGAAGTCACCTGCATAATGCGTAATGAAAATTGAGAGAAAAAAGCCATGGCTTCTTTAATTCTAACATTTGGTTCACCCATACTGCCAGAGTATATCTATGCAGGTTTCTACCGCCTTTCTGTTAGACCTTACGTCCCAAACCCTCGACGTTGTTTTAAGTGTCAAGGGTTTGGACACGTGAGTTCTACTTGCACAAAGCAAGAAACATGCGGTCAATGCGGCAAAAAAGGTCATAATAGTGAGGGCTCCAATGATGATGCCAAGTGTCCCAACTGTGGCGGCGATCATCCTGCACGGTCCTTTAACTGGGAAAAGTTTAAAGAAGAAAAAGTAGTTCTTACTATTATGGCTAAGGATAAAATATCTTTTAATGCCGCAAAGAAATTATATAAAACCTCTAGGCCTGCTCTAGAAGGCAAATCATTTGCTGCTGTTGTTTCAAACAAGAGCAACACTCCATGCGCAAACTGTGGAGAGTTGGCTAAGCCTTCTCCACCCTCAAAATCTTCCAAGATGTGTGAGGGAACTATGGAAGTGGACAAGGACACTCAACAAATAAACCATCCTGTCACTACTGGACAGGAAAATGAAAAGGTTACAAAGGGACCATGTCCCTTCTAATATTTATTTATTTCAATTAGAATATTATATATATATATATATATATATATATATATATAATATTTCTATATATAATATATACCGTCAAAATATATTTATTCATTAATTATCTATGTCCACGATCCCAAATATGAATGTGGTTCAGTGGAATTTAAAAGGTGTTAGGAGTCACATGGAAGATCTGAAAGTTCTTGTGCGATTCTTTATACTTGAGAGGGTATTCTGTCTTCAGATCGGATTTTGTTACAGAGGAGAGAGCAAGAGGTGGCGTAGCCATACTTGCTCACAACTCTGTGGATGGTGTTCCCGTAAATCTGGATACACCATTACAAGCAGTAGCAATTCGAGTCACTGTTCCTATAAAACTAACGATATGCAGCCTATACCTGCCACCAAGCTATACCGTCCAATCAAACAACTTGATGGATTTAATATATCAATTACCTGCTCCGATTCTGTTGCTTGGCGATTTCAATGCACATCACTATTCATGGGGATCCTCAACCTGCAACACAAGGGGTATCCGCATAGAGAGGATACAATCCGTTTAGATTTGTTTTTACTTAATGATGGATCGTTAACACACTTAGCAGCTTCGACAGGAGGTTGGACGGCCGTAGACTTGTCATTTTGTAGTCCTTCGATAGCTACAAGATTTGAGTGGACAGTGATGTCAGATTTGTATGGCAACGACCATGCCCCTATACAAATTTCCTTTAATGACTCCTCTTTTCTGAACAACCGAACACCTCGATGGATAATAAATAAAGCTTTCTGGAATGATTTTACAAATCAATTTGCATGCCAGAAAATAATCAACATATTTCTATAAATGAAACAGTTGATATATTTACAGATTCCATTATTTCAGCAGCAGAAAATACTATACCAAAATCTTCATCACGACCAAAACGTCCACCAGTTCCTTGGTGGAATGATAAATGTAAAGAAGCCCTGCGCTTACGAAGAAAAGCGTTAAGAACCTTTAATCGAATACCGACAGGAGAAAATCTAGAAAATTATAAAATCTTGCATGCCAAAGCTCGCAGAGTATTCAGGCAGAGCAGGAAAGATTCTTGGACCCATTATATCGGTACAATAACCAGAACGACTCCCACATCAACAGTTTGGAAGAAGCTACGTTCTGTGTGTGGCCATGTTCCCTCTGCTCCTTTGGTGGGACTGATGCAGCAGAATGGGATATTGACTACAGACAGCCATAAAATTGTAAGCATTTTGGGCTCATCCTTTTCTAGGTTCTCTTCAACTGACTGTCACCCCCTCATCCAAACGTTTTAAAACTTCAAGCTAATCTTTTGGCTTTTCCATTTGGTAGGCATTATAATCTATTTGCCACTTAACACTAGGCTTGAAATACATAAACATCAACTATTAATAAATCTTTGTGCATAAATATGTGTAAAAAAGCCTAAATAAATAATTATACCAATAATTCTATCGGCTTACAATATACCATCACTATGTAGGTCCTGTGTGGTATCAATCTATACATATAAATAAAATTGAAGTTGAAACAGTTCAGTATTTACATTATAAATTATTAATAAACAAATCCCAACTTACACAAAAACAGAACAGATCTATCTGCGGCAGTTGGCAACTCAATTTTAACGTTGTAGGTTTAGGGATATCGTATAGTCCCATCAGAAGGAAATTAATAATAAATACACAAAGGAGAACCGATAAAAGAAAGTATGGCCTATTGAAACTTTAATATGTTGACTATATATCATAAAAAGCCCGAAACATAAGCCAAAGCCGTTAAATAAATACATAAAGAAATAAGCTGACATACACAGTACCGGTGAAGAAAAATTCCATCACAACAAGACCGATTTAGCACAAATAAGACGTAAAAACTAATTATCCCAAAATTTCGAGATATACTGTGGGAAGCAGAATTAAATTATCTTTCGAATGGTCACCTCATAATTTTAATTGTAGTTCGTTTAGTTAAATACGAAGCTTTCAAAGGTGATGAATTCAGGGAAATTTACCAACTCAGTCTAAAGACAAGGCCAAGCCACACCTCCAGCACGCTCCCTGATTGGTCGGTGCCATTACAGACCACGATCTTCAAAAAATACCTTATAGAAACACTTCTTCCAAATTAATACTTCAGGCACAAATAAAGAGTTTCTTTCTTTAAAAATTAGTTTAAATTAAATAGAATTAAATAGAACATGTAAATTAGGATATAAGTATCATATCATAAAATCATTTTCAATCACCAAAAATTGTACCAATTTAAGCCTGTGTAAATAATCGGTAATAATGATTTTGGTAATGAGATTAAATGTGAACCCCGATTTGTGAACAATGCTCTGAAAGACGCTATATTCAGTTAAAAGTGCATGCTCGATCTGAACAGACGTATACATTTCATGCCGCCTCTCTTCGCTAGATTTTGCAGTTAAACACCTCAAAACGTCTGGAAATCATTTCGAAGATGAAGACAACAGATATTGGGTGAGAGAAAACATGAACATTTCTGAGTTATAAACTTTATTTACAAGCAAAATTCATAACCAAAATCTCATAGTGGTAAAATTTTTGTACCGAACCATCAACGTTAAGACACCTTTTCCGAACTTTCCTTTATTATAATCATCCTCATCATTCAATGTTTTCATTAGATATAAGTGTATTAATAATTAATTTTAAGATATAGATCTAGTTTGTGATTAATCATATGTATAGTTGTAGATGGATCCGGCCGAAATCCCCTAGCCCGAGTTTAAATTGAATTCAAGATATTGACAATACCCAAATAAAACAATCATAACTTATTTATTTAAAAAATTTAACTTTGTAATGATAGTGAGACCATTTTGTATACAGAACTTCAAGTGTAAATGTTATTATTCTATGACTGATAATCCCAGGCTAGCCAATACGAACATTCAGTGAAGGGATTATAGACAAATTATAAATTGTGAGGACAATCATTGTAACACATGCGAGTTTCAATATTTTAAAAGTTAAAGTTGGGGCAAGAGTCATAAAGTAAATTTGAGCAAAACTAGGCATAAGGGAAATAAAGGGTGACCTGGGTTTGTTTGAACAAAAAATGCAGACAATAAAGTTTTAACATAAAAAACCATGTATTCAATAAATAATGTAAAAAATGCAGATATATTTAAAATCATTTTTTATAATTTTCTTTTTTTATAAGTAGCCTATATTATAAATTACGAGATGAACAACGTGACGTCATAACATCCGATCGATAAACGAAAATTATGATTGGTGGATGAACATTGGTAAAAGGAACTGTGGGTAAGAAAGATGGAGAAAGGTGTGCTAGAGAGCTGAGTTGGTTGTAAAGGAGACAGGACGCAATGTTCTGGTCTATTGTATTTTTTTGTGATTGTTTCTTCTGAAGTAGAAGAACCTTGGTGCGATGGCGTTTGCAAACAATTATATCTGTTGAGGAGTGTATGTTTTGTGAAATTAATAGAATTTCTACCAAATAATCACGTAGAAAGTTGAAAAGTGTGTAGACCATAGTTGGTTGGTTTGTGCGAGAAAGCATGACATTATGTTCAACTCCAAATTTGGGTGTATGCCTTGTTGTGCGACTTTCTGAAAAAGTAAAACTGATTCAATGAATATTTTGCTGGGTGAGGAAGTATTGGTGAAGTAAATAAATGGTAATAAGTGATAAAAGAAATTTGTGCGCGAAAGACAAGTGAACTGACGCCACGTGAGTAATTTGTAAGGTTTTTATTCAATAATTTTCTTTAAATGTAAATTGTCTGCATTTCTTTCTTTTAGATGTATTTGTTTTTGTTTTGTTAAATTATTTCATCATTGAAAATATGTATTTTTCTTCTTTTTGTATTGTGTTTAAAAGAGAATTGAATTTTATTAAAATGGAGTAGACATTAATCTCAGTCATCATGTTTAATTAGTTTATTTGACGATTCCAGTTCCAGTTAAAGTACTTCCACAGCAAAGAAACCATGAACCCAAAATTTAATAATTAGTTTTTTTTATCATTTTAGTAAAATAAAGATGGCGACCTATCTTAATATCTTATGGGCGGGAAATGTGCATTTGGCGCGAACTCTGTGCATGGATTAACACTCTATGCACAGAGAAGTGTGGTCGTCTGCTGTTAGGCTGTCCTGTGAGAGATTAATAGGTTGAGCATAGATTAGTATCACATGTGAAGTCAATGCAAAGCAGCTAAGTCGTCTGCCAGTGACGTCAGACTGTTTGTTTACATTTGGGACTTAGTAAATTTCTTCAAGTGAATGAATAACTTAGTCTTGTAATAGTAATAAATAATTTTTTTTAAGGGAACTTTTTATTTTAATTTAATTTTAACTTGAGGTTTGTAATAAATGAAATAATTATTATATTTTAATTAAAGAAACTTGAGGCAGTTTCATGAAATAAGTGACTTTGTGGACAAAGTATTCATTTCACATATAAGTTAATTCAATATTTACCTGTAATAATTTTATTTTATTTTGGATTCCTTTTAATTATATAATTTGGTAATAAACACAGGTGAATAAATATTATTCAAAAGTTTTTATTACAACAATTTTATTACACTACTTTTTCTGTAACGTAGAGTGCTGCAGATTGCCTTGCCGGAGGTTGGTCTGTAGGAGCGAAACGTTGCATATATATATATATATAAAAAGAAAAAATGTTCTAAGTGTAAATTGTTAATCAGAATTATTTGAATAGTTAAAGAGTTTCTAACTGTTATTGTGTAAACAGATGTTGGTGTTTATTCCTTGTTATAAGTTAACATAAAATTTTAGTGCTATTTCCAGTAAAGATAGACCAATTTAGACAAAATTAGATCAAAATGAATTCTTTATATAAATAATTAAAGCATTCTTGATTAAATCAATATTAATTACCAAAAGGAGCTTAAAAATATTAAGCCAATTTACATTAGATTATACAGTAGAACCCCTCTTAACCGGCCTCGGATCAATCGGTCTTCGGCTTAACCGGCCTATTTCAAGGAACAAAAAAATCAAATATATTAACTGGCCGAAGTCTCAAACATCGATTATTTGACGGACATTTCGGGATGACGCAATGTTATTTGTGCTACTGTATGTGTTAATGTTGTGGCAGGGAAAAGGGGGGAGGAGGAGCGTAACAAAGGAAGCCGCCTTGTCGATTGATTCTTGCCGCGGAAGCAAGGGGGGGATCAAATCTTGCTTCCCACGGCAACTGTATTATTTTTTCTTGGAATCAATTAACCAAGCGGCATCCTTTGTTTCTCTTTCTTCGTCTGTTTATTTGTCGGAACCTTTACTGAATTTCGTGAGAGCAAAAGTGCTTGAAAACGGGAGGGGAGGGGAGTGGAATGGGGGAGGAGGAAGTGTACTGTACATTTTTCTTTCAGTTTTGTTCTTAAATACAGTACAGTACGTACAGTACAGTAATGTTTAAATATCTGTTTAAATAATACTGTAAATTATCTGATAAATTAACATGAGTGAGTTAGCTAAAAGGAAACGTGTGATGGTCTCGTTTGAGACACGGTTAAAAGTGTTAAAAAGACTGGACAGCGGGGAATCGGTAAAAAAGCTCTGTACAGAGTTTAACGTTGAAACAAACGATCGATTGAAGAAATTTGTTCAAAGATTGAGTCTGAAAAAATTCTTGCAGTTCGGTGCACTAATAAAAAACCAGTTTGTGACATCGTTGACGAAGCTCTTTGGATGTGGTTCGTTCAAGAACGTCGGAGAGAAACCCCTATCAGTGGCCCAATTTTGATTGAAAAAGCATTGGTAATTCATAGTAAAATTGAGAATGCACCATCATTTTCTGCTAGTCAGGGATGGCTTGATCGTTGGAAAAAGCGCCATGGGATTCGTTTTGTTCACATAAGTGGTGAAAAAATGTCAGCAAATGAATCAATTGCTCGTGAATTTCTGACATCATTTATGGAAGTGATCGACAGTGAAGGCCTAGTCCCTGAACAGGTGTACAACATGGACGAAACTGGGCTTAATTTTAAAATGTTGCCAAATAAAACTTTTATATCAAGTGAAGAAACATCATCTGCGCCTGGGTTTAAAAAAAATAAAGAATGTATCACCGTTGCTGTTTGCTCCAATGCAGCTGGGACTCATAAAATCCCTCTTTTTGTGATAGGAAAGTCTGCTAAACCACGAGCGTTTAAGAACTAAAATTTTTTAACATTTCCAGTACTACAGGTCCCAAAAATCAGCTTGGATGAACTCCAATTTGTTTGAAGAATGGTTCAACTTCGAATTCGTCCCAAAAGTGAAGACACACTTAAAGAGCAAAAATTTACCACTGAAAGCAGTCCTTCTTCTCGACAATGCTCCAACTCACCCCCACTTAAGTGATGTGGATGGCATACAATTTATGTTTTTGCCTCCAAATGTTACCAGCTTGATACAGCCTATGGACCAAGGAGTGATAGAGTGTTTGAAAAGACGGTACCGCCGTAAGTTACTTTCCAAAATTTTACTTAGGTGTGAGGATGAAAACTTACCGCTCCTGGATAAAGTGAAGAGGATAAACATCAAGGATGTAATTTTTATGTTGGCCATTGCTTTTGAGGAAATTCCTTCTTCTGCCTTTGTGAAATCGTGGAGAAAAGTTTGGCCTAACATAGAAAATCTGGTTGAGAGTAGCAACGATTCAGAGATCGAAGAAATTGAAAATCAAGCCATTTTACACGATCTTCAATCGTTACCTGGTGGGAACCAAATGCAGTTAGAGGACGTAGAGGAATGGATGACAAAAAGTGACGAAGGACTTGAAAACGAATTTTTTACAAACGAGGAAATAATTGGTATCGCCAGTAAAGATGACTGTGAGTACGAAGACGAAGGCGAAATTGCAGAAGTGGAGGACTCACAAAAAATAACGCACGACGAAGCAAAAAAGCTGCAGATATTTTATTGCATTATGTTGAGCAGGAAAAGGATTCAACGGCATTAGACGTGATAAACGTAAGGAAATGGAGAGACTTGGCTTTCAAAAAATCTTTAAAAGTTAAGGAACAAAAAAAAAATAACTGATTTTTTTAAACAGTGATTTATACAGTGTACATAATGTAAATTAAGTTTTCAAAGTGTAAATGCAAGTTAAAATGTTTACATGTAATTTGTTAGTGTTTGTTTGTGTGTGTATGTACAGTACATACTTTAAAATCAGTTGCAATCACGTCTTATTTCCTTTATTATTTATGAAATATGTACTGTAGGTTATTTTTGAACTAAAATCTATTTTTTACGGAAACCTCGGATCAACCGGCCAAACTCGTAACCGGCCAGGGTCTCGGTCCCGACCTGACCGGTTAAGAGGGGTTCTACTGTACATAGAAAATATCACCACTCGTTGATATATCTTTCAAAGTATCTGTGATTTCAAAATATAACCTTTTTTCTAAGTTCATATTGTTATTCACACATTACCAAAACCTAAATCATACATTTATACATTTTTTGTCAGTGTTTGTTTGGCCGGGCTAATCTCCGGAATTGCTGAATCGATTTTGATGAAATTTACATTAACATGTAGAGGACTTTTCAGAGAATATTTTAGGCTACTTTTTATTCCGAAAATATTTAAAATTCCTGTTAAACAATTGAAAAATTATGGATTTTGTGAACAAATGTTGGGGATATTTCAATCTATGTCTTATGTTTTGTACAGTTCACAACTTCCCCCACCACCCAACTTATATCGAATTGCTTCTGTCCTAAACAATCACAATTTCCATAAAATTAACACAATATACAGTAATATGTTTGTATTGGCATCACCATATATAAATATGCAGAGCCCCTAGTTATAAATAATATTCATTGGATTCGACAAAGTACATGTCAGTTTAATGCAACATAGAGGATTTGGCGAAAGGACGGTGAACAGAAGCCGAAAAAAACAGATCTTAATTTGGCAAAGTGGGAATACGCAGGAAAGGAACACACATCGAAGTAGGGTAAGGAATAAGCTATCTGACATCTGTTTGAGTACTGCTATTCAAACAGTTTGCACATGATCAGAGTACCTGAATTTATATTCAGTATTAGTACTAGTTATCTAGTGTTTGTGTTAAAGTGTGAACTAGTACCATACTAGTATTAATTCAGACTGTGGAACACGCACATGGGATTTCAACACAATTACACTGATTTGGGCTCAATTCATAGAACCTCGATTAATTAACCTGATATGTAATGTACCTTATATGCTCTAACTGTGTACCTGGTTAATACTTAACGACTCACCTTTTATATATGTTATAGGACAAAATTGTAAGAAAATCTTCACTAAAAAACAAGTCATTTGACATTCAAATTGTTTGCTCGTAGAATATATAATTTTTTTTTCATTAGTGTAAAATTACATTAGAGTAGAATCTCGATTATCTGAGCCTTGGTTACCCAAGTTTCCGTATTAACCTTTTGTCAGAAACATTTTGTTAACTTATAAATAAAGTTTACTTAATTGATTTCAATAAAGAATTCATAGCTTGAGAGTATTTCTCAATAAATAAATGTATAATAAAAACTTGTGTTAGATTGAACAGAAAGAAAACAAAACAGTAGTTTTCCGTGTACAACCTGGAAACATTTCCATTCATTGCCCTAACCAGGAGTTTTCCGTGTACAACCTGGAAACATTTCCATTCATTGCCCTAACCAATGGTATGGGTGACATTTAGCGGCGGGTCGTATCTTATAGAGAATGACAAAGCAGTCTGTCTTGAGCCTCGGATAGTTTTTAATCATTTGTAAATTTGAGAATGATCTATCACGGATGACACTGGCAATATGATAAAAATGGTCCAATCACTATTACTTGAGTAATCTCTGTGATGATGTAACATAGGTTCTTAATATGATTTAAAACATCGTTTCAATGTGAATAGTTGAGGACAAATATCAAACTCGCCCATCTGTAAGGGCTCAGTGGTTTAAAATTAGTAACCTTGTAGCCTTACTTAACTGCCCTAATTTCACAATATTTACTCGTTTACAAACTATCTGTTGTGTTTGCAGAACAAATATTTTCCTAATATAAAATAATATTCTG
>JAGFPH010000082.1:901102-929408 GCA_018207615.1 Philaenus spumarius
GATTGTTTTGTTGGAGATGTCAACAGGAAGCTAGGTGGGTTATATAGGATATCCTAATCTAGAATCTTGGACAGAGTGGAGTGGTCGGGGGACCAGTGAGTTGAGGAGCTGCAAGTTCGGCCAGTTTTGTGTGGATCGAGAGGTCGAGAGAGCCAACATTGCGGGGCGAGTTAGCTTTGCAGGAATCTCTACATAGATCAAAGATTGGACAATTGGAATGTCTGGAAGAGTTATCACGAGTCAAGTGAAGGAAGGACCAGGACATATTGAAGACAGCACACCGAGTGAGCAAAACAGAGTATTTTGGTCTATTGTTAAAGTCAAGTTGAATTTAGAGTTGTGGGGTTGATAGTATAAACATAGCTTTTTATGGTTGCCGATACCGTAAATCCAGTCTGTCTTGTAAACTCAATACCTGGTATATGAATTGTGTATTAGATATTATTGTTGTTAGCTAATGTTTACGAGCTAAGACAATTGTGTTTAAATAAATATAAAATAGGCATTCTATAAATGAACCAATGATGTATTGTTATTGATCTGTCTACTACCAATTTAACCTATTTGAACCTGGGAAACAAATAGGGGTTGAAAATCTAGTTCCTATCACCATGCAGCTGAACCGCCAATGTGAGTTAAGCGAATTTCCAAAATTAAGTTTATATGTTTTAGGGTTTCTAGCAACTATTTGGGAAATTGATCTACCCACAAAATTGAATAGCTGCCTCTGAGTACGAAATATATTAGTAGAATTTTTTGCACCTAAGCCTCCAGGTTTGACTCAAAAGCTCCTTTGAGCAGCGGAAACACTCGTATTGCAAGTTTGCCCCTCGACCTTGCGGCCTCGGGTTATGGACTGCTTCACTTCGCTTGCAGTATTCGGCCGTCGGCCTCGTATCAGAAGATACCCCCATGGTAAAATCCTCCACATGGATTTGAACTGGGTATTTTTATGGTATTTTACGTTTTGATCGATTTTGGGGGAACCTAGCGAGCTATGAGGTTATGTAAAAAAAAATAAAATGTGCAGAATAATATAATACATTTATTTTTTTAGATAAAACTATAAAAAAATTCATTCTAGTACAAAAAAAAAATAGTTAACTTCCAGTCAAAAACATGCTTCCGATTGTTTGATTTTTCTGGCTAACGAACTCGTCCGAGCGACTTATCAATCAACATGTTTACCAAATTTGGATAAAATCGGACTTAAAATATGGCCGCTAGAGTGCAAACACATATAAACTTATATATATGTATATATACATTTTTTAATTGCACCCCAGAACGTGTTCTGAGGACCATGATCGGTGCTCATTGACTACTCCCGACCTTAGGTCTCACTATAAGGGTAATTGCAATAGCTTATCTTTCTTATGGATATTCAAAAATAATTTTATTTAGAATATACTTTCACCTTTATGAATACAGTAGAACCTCCTCGAGGTAATTGGGGCTGACTGTACCTCGAACTATAAAAAACTCGGAATACACGGAAAAATGGACAAAAATAAAGAAAAATATATTTTGTAATGTTTTAATTAGTCGAAATATTAGAACATTTTAATAGTAGAAAATGTTTCGATTTTATCTCTGTGCCATTCCCCTACAGTTACTTCAGCTACACCATATTCAGCTGCAAGTTTCTTCAAGGTTTCACCATTGATTAGTCTTTTCAAAGTCTCTAATTTAATTTTAATTGGCACAAACTTTCTTTTAGATTTTCCACTCATCATTACAAAAACACAATCAAAGTTAAAACTAAAATACTTTTAACAGAAACGGTAAAGAATGCATTCACTAATCAACAATGTTACACAACACCAATATGTGTAGCTGCGTACTTCCATGGGCACTAACAGTTTACTATTGAAATTGAACTATTTTTAGAATAACAAGAGGGGGAGGCAGTTAAGTATGGGATATATGACTGAGCTGACATGAGTTATAAGCGGCGTCGGCGAGACTCAATGTTGACTCATTACCTACCTGCGAATGGTGCTGTGTCGCGAAGCCTGCCAAATGAACACAAGTGAAACCCTTTGATCCCTTGTCACTTTCAAGACTAGTTGGCATTTTAAATTTACAATGGGGTGCAGTAACAAAGTAATTTTGAAGGTGCGCTACAATCGATGTTTTAAAAGCTTTAAAACAGTCAAAAAATTTGTTTTTTAATTTTGCAAACATAGCTCGAAATACCTGGAGCCTCGAACTACTGCGACTTGAATTATCGAGGTTCTACTGTATATAAAAATATTTGTAAATTGACCTGATATTTAAAAAAATCAATTGCATTATCCTATCATATACAAATAAAAGTGAGGATGGATAGTTAAAATTTTCTTATTCTTTTTTATAATTAATTTAGTAAAGATTACTAAGAAATTTTTAAATAATTAAGTACTTTAATCCAACCTAAAGTATAACTTTATTGTTTTCAGTTATTGGCACTTGTTGTCGAAGGTAAAAGGCGAGGACCTGCTCGACGTAGACCTAATACTGCCAGCTATAGTAAATTGGATTGCAACCTTGAGGAAGCCATGGTTTCGAATACAACTGCTTCCGTTACACATGTCTTGTACTAATCTAAACAGACTACCGATGTGCATTTTCTTTCTTGTTTTATTTATTGTGTTGTGTGAATGTTAATTGTGTCTTGGATTATGTTGGAAAATTAATTTTTGACATTTGATTTATTGACAGTGTGTTTGTTAAAAACAAAAACGATATGAATATGTTAATAAATAAATTGTATTAATAATAATAATTAAAAAGAACGTGTAGTTAATGTGTAATTTTAATTGTAAGTGAATTTGATCATAATTTATATTTATGTTAGCTTCGGCTTTGTATTTAAAATATTTTTGTAATGCAGTTATTTAGAATCAGTTTGTTTAATTTAAGAAAAAAAAAATGTTTATTATTACTGAAGTTTTTGTGTTGATAGGCCTAAATATGGGGATGCATTAATTAAACAATTGCATTACTATGTCCTTGTTTTTGGTAATAATGATTTTATAAATTATATTAATAATATGAAACAGACTGAATAAGGAATTCAAAATATTTTATTTTTGTATATATTTGTATATATTTTGTATATTATTTGGAACTAAGCAATTTTATTCATATCAACGAGGGATGACATTTTGATCAAAATAAAAGGACTTTTGAATTGACTGAATTATTTCAGCAAATCAACCAAATGTTTAAATTATTTGGGAAATTTGGGAAACTAACCAAATAAAAACCCAAATGTTTGAAGATATTGTTTGTAAGTTTTACTTGAGCCAAAGTTAAACTATTTTAATTACAGATATTTTAATGTTCTCAAATTTTCTTGCACATATTTGTAGTTTAAATGACTTTTTCATGTTATTAATGTTATTGCATTACAAGTTTTTAGAAAATAATTATAAGTTTAGCAGAAAAGTTTTCCTTTATTTTACAATCTACTCTGGAGAGATTGCTAATTTGAGGAAAATACAAATTTAAAACACTTGATTTACAATACGACATACGTGTGCTATTGTAGCGTTTTAAAAAATTAAACGAACATGTGTTTTTTTAAATCTTGAATCTTATTGATTTATCTAATGTAATTGCTTTTAAAAGTTAAAAGGAATTTTCTCGACAGCAGTTGGAGCGCTTGAGTGAGGGATAAGAAAATATCTAGGTGGCAATTTTATGTTACGACCTGCACGTTAATGTGCCTGCAAAGTTTGAAGTAAAATAGTACAATGTACATTTTGATACAAAGCTAGTTAACTTAAGAGATCTTTTTAATAGGATTCTCAATAAATATGTTATAATAGTAAGTAGAAAGATCAGTATAGAAGAATAACACTTGAAGCTATTACGTGCACCTAAAGGACTAGTAAGAGGGTAGGAGACTGTGTACAATCAGTAATTGATGGGTTTTGTAATGGCTATCGGTAGGTCCAAAACAAATAATTAAACTCCTAGGTTTCAAACACTAAACTCTTAAGATTAATGAATTTAAATTAGAGATATTATAATTATTACTTATTTGATAAACTATTAAAACTAATTTTAAGTTGAAAAAATATATAATTACTAGTTTTTGTGATAGTTGAGATTTTGTAAGGGTTTATTTTGAGTATTTAAAACTATATTAAATTTAGTTGATTCATTAATGTTTTGGAGATAATGTTTCTTTTTTTAAGGTGCTTGAATTTTATTTTCATATTCATTAAATGATTGTTTTTGAGTGTTTTGGAAACTTATGAGTTTCCTACACTAAATACTTTGTAAATACGATGATACTTATTGATTTATTTGCTTGGAGGGAAAAACCTTTTCGACCACTATTGCATGAAAATAATGAAATCTCTCAGGAGAAACATACCAGCATTTCTCCCTTACAAAACAAGAATAATGTTCATTGCAATATTTGGAGATTGTGGATAACATTTTGCAGGAGTTTAAAAGAATTTAGCTGGATTTTGTAAAATCTTCTATTTAAATTTTAGGATAATTTTGTTTTAAAAGTTGTTATACATTAGAATATTAAATTATGTGATTTATAATTTTAGGTAGAAATTATGATTTTTTAAACAAAATTAAATTTAAAAAATGAGATACCATAGTTTAAAAACAATTCTAAGAGTATTTTTACTTACAATTTCAAAATAGTTGTTTACAGCAGAAATATTTTGTTTACTCTACAACTTTATTTAATTTTGAACAATAACATCCTTCCAAAAATTTTTAAGATTAAACAAATATGCTAAATATAAATAAATCTGTACTTATAATCTAATAAGTAACGTCTGTTAGTAAAATCAAAGTAAGCTAATTCAATTAAACCACTTTCAACAGTAGAATTTAGTTCAACCAATTCAACCCTGTCGGTCTTACTCCAGTAGTTTCTTCGGCTTTGTTCAATTTTATTGGTCGGACTTCTCTAGTAGGTTAATTGGTTATCTTATTGCCTAGTTTAAATTTTTTCTATATTCTAGTTCTAATCTTACGATAAAAACTGCACTAAAATTAAATTAATGTCTTGGCCCAGATTGTAGATGGATGAGCGTGTCCTGCTTCAATATTCTTCTTAGTATAGTTGTATAAAGTTTTTCTTATAGAATATCCAAAATTACTTATTACATTTCAATATTTTTCTGCTACATCCTACTTCCGTCCAATGTTTCTTCTGTAATTTCATTGAAATTCATTTTTTCCCTATATAAATCCTTTTGTAATGTTGCATGGGTGGTATTACTAAATAAATGAAGTAGAAAAAATTTATTAGTTTTATAGAAAGCATAAGTCATTGTGTAGTAAGATAATTTGTCATATTTAATAGGAAGCAGTACTGAATTAGGTTTACTGCATTTTAAAATACAAAGTAAAATAGTTTTACATAAACTATTTTGCTTGATCCAATCATTTTTATTAAATCTATTATAGTAAAAATATAGGCTCACACATGAAACAAAGTAAGTAGTTTGTAGAGAACAAATAAGAAGGAGGGGGCATGGAATGTAAACAAATATAAATGTAGACCAACTGGAATTTTAATTATAAAGTTTCCTGATCTCAAAATTCAAATAATAAACAGCTGATCAAAGTGTTATGTAATAGTAACTTATGGACTCACTATATCACTTTGTTATGTAAGGAACGTAAGTACTACTCAATTCCTTTAACAGGTGAAATTAGGTAAACAATTACCAAACTTAAATTCTTTTTTAACCTCATGATATTGTAGCAATAATTTATAAACTTTGAACCTGTAAATAATAATTTAAAATAATACTTCAAACAATATATTTATTATACATTCTACTATATTATAGATGATATAAATCCAAATTAACCAATATTATTTTGTAGGTTTGTTACATACATTTGTATATCCTAAAAATATATTTTTATTGCCTTCTTGTTAACTATTGATAAGACATTTTAAAGTTAAGGTTAATATATATTTTACTTTAATTTAAATTATTTTCAATATCAATACTGAATAGGAGATATTAGCTGTCTTAACTAATAAACAGTTAATCACAACTTTATAAGAAGAAAGTAATCTACTTTTTAGAGTTCGGTAGTATAATGACATACTTATAGATTTTTTGTATCTATGTCACAGCATCAAATTTATTTCATTTGACTTCTTATATAAAGAAATTTTACTTGAATGTACTTTTAGTAAATTAAAATGAAGAGAAATTGATAGAGTGTTTTGCATATAACATCAAGTTTGGTACGAATTGAATAGACTCTAAATTCAGTTAAACCCAATATTGGTAACATTTTAATCTTGAAACATCTTGATTACTAGATATATAATTTCTTTTAAAGTTGTTTAAATGTGTCCCGGCCCCGGTAACTTTCCAAATTAGTAGGAAACTACTTTAAATAAAAATTTTAACGATCATGCTAAAATGATAAGTTTTGAAAATATACCAAGAAATCAGTTTATAAGTTCTCTTTGTTTTCAAACATTTTATGGAGAGTATTTTGTTTGTTTGTAATTTATATTGTAAAATCCATCATTTTTTATACTTAAAGATTTTGTCCATGGAAATTGTAAAACGACACAGCTTTTTGCAGAATGCCTACTACACCTTCTTCTTGTGACATTGAGGTGAACAAACTTACACAATGAATTTGATAATTTCCATTATGATGTTGGTATAGCTGTTTAGTTATATATGATCTATATAGGGACACGATTTAAATTTGTTATTTCGAAACATGGTAAAGAACCTTAGTTTGATTGCTGTCAGTTATTGCTTGTTATGTCAATACATAAATATTTATATTGACTTTCACAGTTTTTTTTTACTCAATTGAAAATAGTTGCTGATGTGAATGTTAAGTACATTGTGCATGAGATACTTATTTTAATTTTTCATAATGTCTGTCTAAATTATTGATTTAAGATGTAACATAAATAAAATTTGTATTATTGTTTATCTTAACGAGGCTTTTGTATTTCTTGTATCAAAAAAATAAAAGATTTTATGTATGAACATGTTGTTTTTTATAACTGTTTTAAATAAATGTAGTTATTTGTAACCATATCTTTATATGCAGGATGTCTCACGGAAAAACTTTCAGGACGTGTTCTACTAGTGAAAATAAAGAAAAAAGTTCCTATAAACATAGGTTTGAAAATGCTGCGTTTTCCAGGTATCCGTCATTTTATTTAAAAAAAAAAAAAAAATTTATATCTAGAGAGCGGTTTGCTGATAATAACGGTTAAAGTTGACGGTTAAAGATAATGACTCAAATGTATATACAATATTGCTGTGTTTACTGTGTCAGTATAGGATGCTCGGTTGAAAAAAAAAAACAATTATTACAGTACACATAACTTAACTATTATCTTTCATCCAATTGTTTTCACAGTTACACCATCCGATAGGGAATGAATAGGGCTAAAAAAACGATGTCTTGACATTTTTTGTTAAAAGGTATGGTTTTTGATTAATTTAGGTTTGCATTTTCAAACAGCCGCCATTTTGAAACGCATGATTGGATATAATCGTTTATTTTTCTTAAGATAGATCATTGTTAGATTAAACTTCTTGCCAAGTTTGAACTTAATCAGTCAAACTAAACTGAGCAATTTTTTTTAGGTAAAAATTATCCTAAACCCAGGGTTTATCGTGGGATAAATAGACATAAGGAGTTTTTACATTTGACAAGTGTGTAAACAATGTCATTTACCGAGGTAAAAATTAACCTGAATCCAGAATAACATTTAAATATTGTCAATTCAACTTTTGCATGAGTGAGATATAATAATTTTTTATCTTGTCAGATGTAAAAATTTCTTATGTGTATCTTGTCCCACGATTACATAAGATTTAGGGTTATTGTAATAACAAAGCACTATCTTGAAATCAATCCTGATATTTTTGTTATTACAGAGCATGGATTCAATAAACATAATATTGATTGTTTTAAACTGGAAGGGTTTAATATAGTAAGTTAGTTTTCTAGAATGTCTTGTAAACTGTAAAGGTGGGTTGGTAGTGCTTTTTGCAAGGAAGGAAGTATATTTTGATAATTTAAAAAGATTGATGAGAATCTTTCTATGGAAAAGGATTTTGAAGTAACAGGTGCTAGTTGCAAGAGTGAAGAAGTGGCCGTAATAGGGTTATATTTATTTAGAGCTCCAAGTGGAGCCATCGATAAGTTTCTCGATAATTTTGATTTAATGTTGCAAAAATTATGTTTCAAAAGTTTATAAGTTATTATAAATGGTGACTTTAACATAAATGTTTTAAGTAAATCTAGGTGCACAGACAGATTGCAAGACTTTTTAGCTACCTATAATCTTAAATGGTGCATATACTCTCCCACTAGAGTGGTGGAATCCGCTGCAACAGCAATAGATTACGTTATATCAAATGTCCTTAATGATTTTTTAACAGTCAAAATTATTCAGTCTGGAATATCAGATCATTATGAACAGGCAATTAATCTTAGATATTTATCATTCATCAACAAGCCATACTTTGGACAAGTTAGGGGTTACAGTATCGTTTTGAAAATATTAATATTTTAAAATACCTACTAAAAATGAAAATTGGGAGAGTTTTATAGCTTAAATGACCTAGATGACAAAATTTGATTCTTTTTTTTTACTTATGTTTTTTCTTAATGTGGGTGTCCTTTAAAAGAATCAAATTAAGATTAAAGCAAAATTAACCAACAATAAATTGGATAACCAAAGGAATTCTCTTGTTTAAGGAGAAGTTGAAATTGTATTATGAAACAACTAGGTACGGTACCTCTCAAGGATTCAAAACTCAAAACCTATTATAAAAATGACAAGCGAATATACGGGTAATAGCAGCAGCTAAATCATATGAAATAAAGAAAAACATGTGTCAATTGGACAATGTTAGTAAAACTTCTTGGAAAATTATTAACGATCTGATTATCCTCTCTATGCGGGGTATCCGCATAGAGAGGATACGATCCGATTTAGATTTATTTTTACTTAATGATGGATCGTTAACACACTTAGCAGCTTCGACAGGAGGTTGGACGGTCTTAGACTTGTCATTTTGTAGTCCTTCGATAGCTACAAGATTTGAGTGGACAGTGATGTCAGATTTGTATGGCAGCGACCATGCCCCTATAAAAATTTCTTTCAACCACTCCTCTTTTCTGAACAACCGAACACCTCGATGGATAATAAATAAAGCCTTCTGGAATGATTTTACAAATCAATTTGCATTGGCAGAAAATAATCAACATATTTCTATAAATGAAACAGTTGATACATTTACAGATTCCATTATTTCAGCAGCAGAAAATACTATACCAAAATCTTCATCACGACCAAAACGTCCACCAGTTCCTTGGTGGAATGACAAATGTAAAGAAGCTCTGCGCTTACGAAGAAAAGCGTTAAGAACCTTTAATCGGATACCGACAGGAGAAAATTATAAAATCTTGCGTGCCAAAGCTCGCAGAGTATTCAGGCAGAGCAGGAAAGATTCTTGGACCCATTATATCAATACAATAACCAGAACGACTCCCACATCAACAGTTTGGAAGAAGCTACGTTCTGTGTGTGGCCATGTTCCCTCTGCTCCTTTGATGGGACTGATGCAGCAGGATGGGATATTGACTACAGACAGCCATAAAATTGTAAGCATTTTGGGCTCATCCTTTTCTAGGTTCTCTTCAACAGCCGTGTATTATGATGCTTTTCGCACTTATAAAGCTGCTCAAGAGGCTATGCCATTCACTATCGGCATATCACAGGATTCTCCGTTGAATGACCCATTTACAATGGATGAATTGGAATCTGCCTTATTGTCGGCTACAGATTCAGCTCCCGGACCCGATAGTATCGTATATTCTATGATTAACACCTTCCAGAGTCAGGTAGAACAGCTCTTCTCCAAATATACAATCGTATATGGGATGAGCATATCTTTCCTGATTCTTGGTTGGAGGCCATAGTAATTCCTTTATTAAGACCAGGGAAAGACAAAACTGATCCAAGTAGCTATCGTCCTACCTCTCTCACCAGCGTTCTATGTAAACTGGTGGAGAAGATGGTCAATCGGCGACTTATATGGTACCTTGAAAGTAACCAACTGATCTGTAAAGAACAGTGTGGTTTCCGACAGGGAAGATCATCTATCGATCAGCTGGTTTTGTTAGAGTCGGCCATTCAAAATGCCTTCCTTCTTCGACAGACACTTGTTGCAGTGTTTTTCGATCTTGAAAAGGCATATGATACGGCTTGGAGAAGAGGAATTCTAAATGTATTACAATCTTGGGGTATTCAAGGGAGAATCTTAGAATTTATTAAAAACTTTCTGTCCAATCGATATTTTAGGGTGCGTCTTGGATCCACCTTATCAGATCGATTTTATTTAGAGAATGGTGTCCCTCAAGGCAGCGTACTTAGCGTCACATTATTTGCAGTTGCTATTAATAGCATCACTGCTAATGTCCGATTACCTGTCCACTGTTCTCTTTTTGTTGATGATTTTGCCCTTTACGTTGCAACCAGAAACACAGCAACCGCAGAAAGAACATTGCAATTAACGATCAACAAATTACAAACATGGTCAAATCAGACAGGATTTAAGTTTTCCGCTGCTAAAACTAGATGCATTGCTTTTACTCGTCGCAGACAGCATTTTAGTCCCACTTTGTACCTAAACAGAACTCTACTTCACTCCGATAACACAGTCACATTTCTAGGTCTTATTTTAGACCATAGACTCTCTTGGAACCCGCATGTGACAAATTTAAAATCACGCTGCATCAAGATCTTAGATATGTTACGGGTTTTAAGCGGTTCTCATTGGGGAGCCGATAGAACCTGCATGCTGCGTTTTTACCGAGCTCTTATTCGATCACGAATTGACTATGGGTCCATAGTCTATTCGTCAGCTAGGTTATCGGTTCTTAAAAAGATTGATTCCGTTCATAACACTGCTCTCCGTCTAGCATCCGGAGCTTTTCGTTCTAGTCTCATTAGTAGTCTGCTTGTTGAAACGGGTGAGCCATCGCTCACGCGACGAAGACAACGGCTACAATTGTCATATATGTGTAATATGCGCTCCAAACCTTTACACCCTTCATATGATATTATATTCAACAATCCATTATTTACACAATACGAATTTCGCAAACAATCTACTGCTCCCTATGTTATCAGAACTATCCGTATCCTCAATAATCTAGGTTTAACACTACCTCCAATATATGAAAATACACCATGTTTTGTCGCTCCATGGTTAATTAAAAAGCCTCATGTTGATCTTTCACTGTCTAGATATCTAAAACAAACTACACCCGATGTTGTTTACTGTCAGGAATTTATATCCATATGTAAACTCTACCCATCAAGTCAGATCATTTTCACCGATGGTTCTAAACTGGACAATGGAGTCGGATGTGCATTTGTTCTGTCAGGAAACAGCTTCACTTATGGATTACCATCTTGCTCTTCTGTATATACAGCAGAACTTTTTGCAATACTCAAGGCACTCAATATTGTACTGGCAACACCGGTGCACCTTCTTATATGTTCAGATTCAAGAAGTGCACTTGAATCCATTCAAGATATGTACTCTCCTAACACTTTGGTCAAAGATATTCTGTGCTCCATGCACAGACTTTGGCTACGGGGCGTGGGAGTGTCGTATTGCTGGGTTCCGGGTCACGCCGGTATACATGGAAACACTAAAGCTGACCTAGCTGCTAAGGAAGCCACTTCCTTACAGCCTAGCGTGAGTAGAGTAATGTCGTCCGACTTTATGTCCTCTCTAAAACAAGCCCTGTTTAGACAGTGGGAAGAAGAGTGGGTAGCAGTACAAGGAAATAAACTCCGGCAAATTAAAGATACCGTTCGGCCATGGATATCCTCAAACCGCCAAAGCCGTCGAGAGGAAGTGGTGGTTTCTCGCCTACGCATTGGCCATTCTGGGTTAACCCACGGATTTCTGATGCGTCGGGGGGATCCGCCGCTTTGTCCTTACTGCTTAAACCTTCTTTCAATTAAACATCTACTTCTAGATTGTGAAAAGCTGAAACATGTTCGGAAGAGGTTTTGTCTACCAAATTGCATTCAGAGGATGCTGGGTGATGACCCCCAAACCATTAATATGGTGTTAGCATTCCTTCATCGGTTGAATGCAATTGGAAACATTTGAAACAACATACATTTACGTAACTTAAATACCATGTTTAGATTTATTACTTGTTATGTTAATTAGAGTTTTATTCATTGTTATGTTACAGGGCCCTTTACAACCCTGTGACAAGTTGTTAGTGTATAATTGTTGTTGTTATCGTTGTTGTTTTTTTTTTGTTTTTTTTTTATCGTGTATCGTCTGTAGTGTTTGTAAATTAAAAGTTTAATTTTATACCTGTGTGTGATTGTATGAGCATTATATGAATGCTCTTCATTATCCAGGCGATGATAACCACCCAGGTTTTTCGCTTTTAAACCAAAAAAAAAAAAAATTTGTAATTACAGGCATAGTTTTTAAGTTACAAGCGAAAAACTAACAAAAAACTGGATTTTCCACAAAGTAAAAAATGTTTGCACTTAAAAATGTTCCACTTAAAAAAGTCAAAATTTTTTAGGTTTTCTTGCGATTTTCTTTGTGAAGCCATATAGGCCTACGTGGGAAGTAGCAAAGTTGAAATTCGGTTTTAATACCGCAAAAAACATATAGAATGAGTGAGAAAAAAACTTCTATATTTTTTTCCTGAAATAGGCATCAATGGAGACGGTTTGACTGGACTAAGTAGTTTACACTAAGATGTGTGAGGAAGACTCGCGCATGCGCAGATCGATTTGCTCTGAGCGTTTTGTGGCATCGTGTTCAATCGGGAACTAGGCGTCCGGCACTGCTTCGAGCGCTTTATGGTGCTGTAGAGTGCTGTACAGCATTTGTTCTGTCAGTGTGCGGCGTCCCATTTGAATACATGGATGGCTAGTATTCAGTAAAACATTTTGCTGTAGAGCAGAATGCTCTCTCAGTGTGCGGCCGGCCTAAGGAGACATATTAAGTGTTTAAATGCCGATTATTTTTAGACCTATGCCGTGGATTCTTTGTCTAACCTAATTTTAAAATAAAGGTTAATAATTTTTCAAGTCGAAGGTGAGCACCACTTCTACTAACTATGAATATATAAATAACAACTCCCCTTTTCTTCCTTAAAGTACATTTAATTTCATTTTTCCGTTTTTAAGTTTTTTTTTGTATTTTTAAAACTTAAATAACTTTTTTTATTTGTGGATGGGTCTTATTAATTTAAAAAAAAATTGTTCATTATGGTTAAAGGAATTTCTCCCGGCATTTAACTAGTGTAACACAAAATATAGGAAATTAATTACCGGTACACGCGTTTACGTAAAACAATTTCATTTTTATTTTCAAATAAACATTTTTTAACCAATGAAAACATTATTGTACAACGCTGTCTATACCAACAAATCATCACAACAGTATAAAGATACACTGGTAAAAATTTCAGTCAATTATCTCTTATAGTAAAAAAGTTTTTTTTCATCATTATGTGCTGAAAAACAGGAGAAAACTCAATTTTCGGGAATCGGCTTAAAAAGTTGAGCTAACACAAATGCACTGAGTAAAATTCCCTATTTTAACCCTTTCAGTCCCAGGCATTTTCTCTCATAGTGTACCCAAAACTGCATCATGATTTTTGAATTGTTTTTCTTCTAATAGACCATAAATAATATTTTCTTCTCTAAACATTTTTCTAATATACCAAAAAATTTAGAAAAAAATAAAATTACATACCGTACCATAACAAAAAGTTTTTATAAAATTTTCAGTTTGTATAAAGACACATCAAGACACATTTTGATGTATACTTATTTAAATATTATGTTAAATATTTTGGGCCAATATCTTGCTAAATAAAAAAGTTACACTACTTTTTCGAAATAAGAAAGTTTTAACCCGAAGAAAATAATTCGCTTATAGAGTCCACCTAAGGGGCAAGATAGGCAATATGGTTGCTTTGTAAAGTAGCTAAGAACGGTTATATTTCAGTTTTATTCTGTACAAGCCTTAGTAGCTTAGAGGTAACATGGGGTCTTCCTGATCAGAAGATCCTGGGTTCGAATCTCGCAAGACCAGGTAGCTTTTCATATCTGTGGTTTGAGGTTAGGAGGGCGTAAGTAAAAAAAATGGTGGTTGGCTCGCTTCCAAGCTGACAGGATATGAATAGTTACCTGGTCTAAAGGCTTGAGATGTTTTGTATAATTTTATTGTAGTATTTCTGTGTATATATATATATATATATATATATACAGTATACTATTTTTTTTAAACCAACCTATGACATATGGGGGAACACTACTTTCATTCATCCTTAAATA
The DNA here is from genome assembly GCA_018207615.1 of Philaenus spumarius. NCBI lineage: Eukaryota > Metazoa > Arthropoda > Insecta > Hemiptera > Aphrophoridae > Philaenus > Philaenus spumarius. The sequence continues at coordinate 915,474 of JAGFPH010000082.1, forward strand.
TAAATCGATTTTGTATATGAAACGGAAATAACTATTCATTCATAGTAGATTGATATAAAATATTTAAAAAAATAATAATTTTTTATTTTTTAATGATTTTTTTTTCCAAATTCGGACGTTGGGATTGGTTTAGAATTTCTTTTTATAAAGCCTATAATAATTTCAATAATAAACCCATAATAATTTTGAAAAACTGCTCAAATTCGCCTAAAATTTTGTATTAGAAATACACATGTTCTATCAAAACAAAAAATAAAAAAAAGGCAAAAAAATAAATAAATACCTAAAAACTGGTGGCGGATCCCCTTAATAAATATCGATACCACTAACACATATTTTGTTGGCCTACACCGATATTATATGATCTACTATTGTAATTTATAGGTCTATATAAATTTTAGTCCGAGTAATTTTGCCAGTTCTGGAACTAAAGGAATTTTATTATAATTTTAATAGCCATCTTTCAAAATAACCATAAAAATATGTTTGACCAAAGGCTATACATTTTTATTTCACCCTACATGTTCTTTAGTATAATTTTTTTTTCTATTGTGTATTATTGATAGGTTAAGGGTCTGCTCCAGTAAACGAGAAATTCACCGGAAAGCAAACGCCTCTTACTATATCCTGTTACGTTCAGTTAATTTCACGCGCCTCATTTTACTTATTTAGGCAACCTTTCCTACTTGCTTCCCTATTTCACCTGCCGCTCGGTAGATTACGCCAGCTGACGGTTCTCCATTCTTTTCTTTTGACAAAGAAAGCTAACCTATGCCGTCCGGCCATATATTGCTTTCTGTCTCTACGATGTCAAGACGTATTTTTTTGCTGCTTCTTATGTGAATGCTATTCTGGAGGAAAGTGCCTTTGTGTAACGTAATGTAATGTAATGTAAGGTTTTCGGAGTAAGTTATTTGTGCAGCGTATTCTAAAAGTGAAAGTTAATGTCGTTTATTCTCTGAAAACATTTAGTAATGTTTTGTAACGTCTTTCAAGATACACTCCGTATTAACCCAGGTAACGATCTGCTTTCATTATTATTAAGTTTAAGATTTTCAAACTGTCGATATTCATCCATATATATATATATTAATTGTGCCTAAATATAATGCTATCTTTCTTTTAATTAAAATTCTGTTAATCAAATTTAAAACTAGAGTCAATCATATCTAACCTAAGTTTTTATACAATCAGACTGTAAATGTTTTTTTGCTTCTAACTTTTGCACTTTAAAATGTTCATAATTGAAGAACTCTGTAAAACCATATGTTTAATGGACAGCTGTGTCGTTAACTTATTTTAAAATCAGTTTGGAAATAACTATAAACTTTAAAGCATTCTGCTATTAATATCAAGCATGTTCCAACTGTAATGTTTTTGACAAACTGTAACAAGCATTATGCAGCACCATTTTAAACATGTTTTTTCTGCATAATGTCAGATCAGTAATTTTGACTGTGTTTGGTCTGTTCTACAGTTTAACTGGGTTCAAGTTCAAGTTTTCAAGTTTTCTACTTCAAGTTTTGTACTTCAAGTTTTCAAGTTTTCAAGTTCAAGTTTTCAAGTTTTCTACTTCAACTTTTCGACGTCAACTTTTCAACAATCAACCTATATAAAAAAGGAATAGAAAACATGCTTATAGATAATCTTTTTTAATTTTGAATTTGTATAATTTACAAACTTTATTACCAGTCTACATAAACATTTTATTCACCAGCTACTAAACTACAAACCTGTTTTTTTTATTAATATCTGCAAATCTACATAAACATTTTAAAGGTTGTTTCTACAGAGTGTCTCTTGTGATTGTAATGTATATTTATTAAATTTTTGTCTAGGTTAAGTTATTTATAATATAAGGGTGGTGCGCAGCTAGCTACTTTTCGGCAATTACAATCCCACAGGGATTATCCAAAATTTATTCTAATTTAAAGGTGACGTTACCGACTAATTTATTTTCAGTTTAGTCTATTATTTTTTATTTGTTTATTTTTCCAAAAGTTTTCTTTATAATAAACATTTTGGTTGATCAACCGTATACCTAAACAGGTATACCAAAATTAGGTATAATAACTCTTTCCTTGTTAAATGTACACGCTATATTATAAGCTAAATAGTAACACTTTACTGTATATGAATGATTTGTTTTTTTGTCGAAATGTTATCTTGTAATCTTTGTTAAAATTTACTTATAAATTTAATTCAGAAAAAGGGGAGGGTTTTAGTTGTTCTTTTTAGGGTGGGTTAATTAATTAATTATTTGTTCAATTTTATCTAAGGGCATGTAATTTAATTTTTTTTTATACATAAGGGCATATCAATTTTTTTATTAATGACAAACTATTTGTTTTTTTGAATAAACCATTTAACTGAATTCTGTGTACATAATTTGTATTAAATAAGTTACCTTTTTTGTAAATGGATGAATAAGACTTATTCCAGCAGATTTTTAGCAGATCAAGGTAAGGTTATCTCTGTTTAATTTTTAGGTAGGTTAATTCATAATACTGTGTCCTCTATTCAAGGTCCAGTTCAGCTTCCGATTTGTTAATATTAAAAGACGGCACAATCCCTATCTAAACAGTGCAATTTCTTGCGCTGACATTGCCTCATTTCAAACCATTTTATAAGTCTATCTTTTGTAATTGAGGGTTGAAAAAAAAAACTGAATATTCTTTATAAAATTTCGGATCCGGCTTGCAAATTATTTTTCGTTATTAATTTTTTATTGTGTTAGGACAAAAATTCAAACTTTTTACTTACAAAATGTCAAAATCAAAAGCATTTAAAAAAAATGTAAATTGCAAGACGGATGCGTATTGTGACTGTGCTTAAAATGAGACCTTGCAAACAATTTTATGATAAAAAATAAACGAAATAAATGGTTTGAAATTTAACATTGCTCTTATGGGATAAAAATCCAAGATGGCTGCCACTACATGCAGCAGACCCTTAATAATAATTATAACTTTTATTCATTTTTAATCTTATTAGTTGTTTTGAAACTAAAGAATCAAAATTTACTTCGCCTTCATATTAATATTATTCTAGTTTTTAGTCAGAGAAGTAAATTTTACATTATTACTCAAATATCAACTTTACTACTTAATTTATTTTGATTTATATTTATGAATATACCCTACATACCAAACTGTGCAATAAAAACTATAGGCTAGTTAAATAAGACAAAATTATTCTTATTATATGAGACTTTTTATTCCAGATTTCAATGTCATTATTTGTTTGTCATTATCTGTTGTTTTTAGAAAACCGTAATAGACAGTTAATTATGCTAGACTAAATTGTTTTTATTATTATTATTATGTTTTGTTTAATGCCTATATTTTATGCCATAGAGAGTAATGAAGGTGGAGTTATATTTTATCACTGTATGGCAGTAACTAAAAAGTAAAAAAAAGCTTAGAGTCATGTTTGTAAACTGATATTCAGTAAACTGTTTGTAAATCACCGGTTTTATACAACGGTTTAACTTCACAATTAATTAATTATGAATGGTAAACATAAACAAAAACATAAATATTAGAAATTGTAGGATTTAGGCCTAAGTTAAAATGTCAAAAATTTTAAGATATTTTAAGTAGATAATATATATAGAGGAGACATTATCTATTTATGGTTAGTTTGGAATTTGTAGGTTAGGGTTAGGAAGTTGACAATAAACTCTGAGTGATGATGCTGTCTTAAACTGGATGATCCTCGCTAAGCAAACAATATATATTTGTTCCATATGTAAAGTGTTTTATGTAAAAAATGTACATATTTTAGAGATAATATGATTTGCTCTGATAGTCAAACAACCAGTAAAATTATAAAATCTGTTAAAGAAGGATCTGTTATGAAGTGACAAAGTGTAGGTTTGCAAAAAATAAATATTTAAGTTGGTTTTGTCTTTGGCACTTTGTGGATTGAATAAGAAAAGAAGTTAAAGGTGTTAGGCAAGACAAACAAAAAATGCTAAATTATGACTTATTTATGAAAAAAATAATTACTGTTTATTTCTGTGTCTATTATAAACAAAAAACTTTGCTATGACAACAAATCACAGATAAACTAAATCCTGTGCTCTATCTGCAACAGATGTAATTTAAATTATAAAATATTAATTGATTACTCGAAACAGAAGCTGCTACTAGTAGCATCCTTTGTCTTTTTGAGAATCCAGTTATGAAAAGCTGATACATTGGTGTAGAGGGCAGGATGTTTTCCGCAATATCCTCCAAATGATGTAATTCCTGGAAAAAAAATGATTTATAAAAAGACATTTAAATACTTCTGTGAAGTAATTAAATTTATTACCATCTTTACTTGAAACTTTTGAGTCTAGAGTCAGTACAATTTCGTAGAAACTATGTTTTTGTAATATGGAGTTCATGGATTCAAAGCTTATTTGTAATCCTTTTCTTTCCTATAGTCTTGTAGAAGAGAAGTTTGACTGATAGGTACAATTAATTCACATAGGACATGGTAGTAGGATGCTAGGTGTTACGTCTATTATGTGTAGTAATGTATGTAAAAGAAAGAATTTGAATGGAATGTAAATTTTGTATAATAGAATGTACTTATGGTGGTTCGAAAATGTTGTTGTTTTTACTTCAGAATGCTATAGAGCGGAATACTAAAAGTTACTGTTATTATTAACAAGAAAGAAGCACACAAAAAACAACAACAAACAATTCTTTACATAGGGTACCTTCCAGTTGCGCATTGCTGTTAAAGTTTGAAACAAATCAGAAAACAGCGTACATTTTAAATATTTTATATCCCGTAAAAGTTTCTCCAAGAACGTTAAAGTAACTTGAACATATATAAATTATATTTATATGATATCTTTTGGTCGCGAATCGCTGTCTAAAATGTGTTAAATTGGCGATTTTAGCGAAATTTCAAAGTTTTACATTCCATTACGTTTTATAACAAATCTAGGAGAGACGCTACAGTTATAATCCTGTACCTTGAAGTGACACTGCTTAGAAATATTATAATTTTAATTTTTTTGGTTGCACAGCTGAATGAAATAGAGTTTCAAATATTTTGCGGTATTTTCAATATTACATTGTGTGTGCAGCTCTTCACTCATTTTTCTTTACAAAACTCACCACGGGTAGGTGAGTTTTCGATTTCCATCCACACCCAACCCAACCAACCATCCAATGATTATTTTATGTTATTTATATTATTTACATTTTTTAAAGACTTACAAATGTTTTTAGTTTGTAAATCTTTACATCTTTTCACTTTTACTTCTTAGTTTCAAGCGTTACGAGTTTTTCCATCACTAATCCTTTATATTCTGATTTGTGCGAAAAGGTAAGCTTGGCTGATCTTTACAATAACGTAGCAGTGTGTCTAAAAACTTTATGGAAAGCTTCTTTCACTAGCTTTAAAGCATCTTTTGATAGCTTGCGTATGATATGTCCATAACAGGTTTAATTAAAGTATCTGCTTACATACGGTTTTATTTCAGTGCTCGTAACAAAGGAGGTGTACCAGTTTATAACATCAGTGGAATCTGTAGCTTTAAAGTTTAGCTTTAGTGGCTTAAAAGGTCTAAGAGGTTCACCTTCAGAAGTTGCTTGCCTTGCCTTCAAGATTCGTCTGTACAAAATCTCTTGAATGTGGTTTCTATTGTTAATGACCATCGCCAAAAGTAAATTTTCGGGTTGGGCAGAGTAACCATTCCATTGTGTAACGGGATCTATAACTTGAAGCAGCTCTTCTGGCAAATACCGTGTTGTTTAAATGGTCTATCAGTGAAATTCTTGCTTATTCTAATGGTAAACCACTTAGGCATATATGACTTTAAAATAAAGGTGACAATTTGCCTTTTATTTTCAGAAGGACTCTTTACACTAATATATAGGCGCAAAACTCTGTTAGCAGTAGTGAGCCATCTAGTTACCCTGACTGGATGAGTTTTGATGTCTAATAACTGCTTATCTACTTCAGGAATCACACATTCAATAGGTTCAAATTCAATTACTGGTATTTTTAAACATCCAGGTAGATCTTTTCCAATTGGCTCTGAATAACCTATTGATCCTCTTGTCATACCATCTAAGTGGTGAGGAAGGTGACTGAATGGAAATTAATCAAAATGAAGAAGACAAATACTACGTGCAACTCAATTTGGCGAATTACACCCCTTTTTAACGTTAAGTGATAAGCCATTTTCTGAAAGATAGGAAATATTTGTTGGGAAAACCAACAATACACACAACTAAATTGACCCATTTGATTGGTTCCTACATCATCATCATCATATGGGCGGTATCAGTCAACATATCGACCATTATATTAGTGTGCTCTATGTAAATTGACCCAGGCTCATAGATTAAAGAGTAGGCCTAATGTTCCCTCACAGAAGTTCAGCAAAAATCCTTCCTCCTGTCAAAATAGAGGACATAAATTTCAACAATTGATTTACTTTGCAGATTGGGTCGCGCACTACATTTTTCTATTCGGATTTTATTCTTGTCTACAACATAGGAAGTATCTGATTCGGTAACCAACCTCAGGTCCTGCAATACACTTGAAGCAATGGCAACAGTTGCATGTTCAGACAACTGTAGTTTTTAATTAAACTATCATCTGTCACTGCAGTTTACCTGATGAAGTTGATACAGTTAATAGGTTGATAGGTTGATAGGTGATAAGTTAATAGGTTGTGATACAAATTCTTTGTCACTGTAGTCAGAAATTTCTGAAATACAAACCTCCGTGTGTACTTCATCGTTTTTGCGTAAGTCTGTGAGTTCAGATCGTTATCTTTTATACAATTTCTACTTGTTTCTATCAGTATTTTTTTTTTGTTTATTTCACATCCAAAGATCTGATTTTCCCAACGCCATATTTTCTGTGCAAGTTCATAAATCATAACTCCAGAGCAGGATTTATTTTGCATATGCGGTTAATACTTATTGGACACACACATGCATCTGGAGTTCTCTTGCAAGTACAACCGTTAATTAGACATTTACATGCAGCGATGTCAAACAGAGAGGAACCCTTCTTTTAAAATTTTCAAGTCTCAGTTTAAATGTTGGTTTGTTTTTGTCACGACTGTATGCATTTTTGAGTTTACAATACGATTCATAGTAATCGTTAATAAGTTGGACCACTCTGTATTTCGTCACAGTTGGAATGGAAGCTTTGTCATACAAACATTTAATTTTTTGTGCAACTGTTGCAGTTACTTTTGAAAAGGACACACTCTTGTTGTTTGTTTCTACATTTGAGTTAAATCGCTCTTGAAATCAGCAGCGGAGGACATCTTCCTGTGTAGGTAGCTTTGTATTTAACAAATCTCTTCTAGTTATTACACCTAGCACATCCATCAGAGCAGTAATGTACTTGCATTCACAAACTCTTAATTAAAAAAAAAAAATACACACGTTGACGATTAAATTGACAAGAAAACAATCACAAACTAACACAGGAACAACACCACCTCAGTACTGGCTGAGGCTTACAGCAAATTGACTGTTGAGTGTTGACAATAAAACAAATATGGGGGGTTAGCGAAATATGATTTCTTTTGAAAGCTTCAATCCCGAAATATCTCAACTATGTTCATGTGTTAGTTTTTTCTCCAACTTTAGGAGTGTTTCCTTCAAATTTTCATCGATCTTATTCAAATCATAGAAGAAAAAACAAGTCTTATTAATTGCAGAAAGTTGTGTGAAGCGTGTTTCTATTGAGTTTATGACGGTGTATAACATAGGATAGAACATTTTTTTCTGAATAACATTTCTTGATCTGTTGGTGCGTCATCTTCATTTTCATATGAGAGCACTTTCTTCTTTTTTCGTGCTTGGATTGTTTCAATCTCTTGGGATATTTCAGCTTCTTCAGCTATATATTTAGCTGCAATGAGAGGCTTTGCTAATCCTTCATCTCTATAGGTTTAACAAAATTGTAAACAACTGAGTATTATTTTTGTAGCTCTGATTTCATGAATTTGCTGACAAGATTAAAACTTCTTACCAAATGGCTCTTTGTTGAGTTTGAAAAAACACAAAAAAGTGCTGAAGAATGCCAAATAATGAAAACGATTTGACTGAAGTTTTAACTGCATCAGGCACAACAAGGTTAAGACACAAGGATTAAAAAAAAAATGGTTTTGCCTGTTCACATCTCAACAGATAAGGTCATTCCCATACTAGAAAAAAGATCACAATCAAAATATTGAAAAGAGAAAAAATATTTAGCTAGTCTTATGTAGGTCCAGCCCTGTAAATAACTAAACTTTATGTGACCTAAGTTTAAATATTTACCGACTTGGACTGATTTTCCACTTTTTGTTTTATATAACAGAGGCCCTCCACTATCACCCTGTAACAAATATGTTTATAAAACTTTACATAATATTATTTCATAGACAAAAAATACATTTAAAAAATGTCCTTGTTATTCCTTATTACGTAATTAGTAATTAATTGTTCAAGAATTTTAATAATTTTGGAAATGAAATGTATTACGATCAAAGAAAAATTGATTTTGAAACCTGTTTTACTTTCTCACTAAACTATAGTATAGAGAAAGAAAAGTGATCGCAAAAAAAATCTATGAGATTTTTTGGAAATATCCGTTTTGGGATGCCCTGAGTCCAAAAAAAGTGGGTTTTACAAAATGTCTGACTGTATGTCTGTATGTATGTCTGTATGTATACAAAGCTAGAGCGAAAACTATTCGATCGATTTCAAACAAATTTGCACCAGACATGTCAAGTAGGCCTGTATAGATGCACGAAAAACGGTTTTGAAAAATTTTGAAAAACAACCCCCTTGGCAAAAAAACCCCTAAAAATCAGTTATTATTTTTTTATAAAAAACGGCTCTAACAATTTTGATAAAATTTGGCTTATTTGTAGCCTTTCATGTACCCTACCATATGCAAAAAACCGCATCTTTCTAAAAATTCTCATTTAGCTAATAATAATAACTGAATTTTGGGAGGGTTTTTGGCCATAAAGGGGGTTGTTTTTCAAAACTTTTTTCGTGCATCTATACAGGCCTAATTGACGTGTTTGGTGAAAATTTGTTCGAAATCAATTGAATAGTTTTCTCTCTAGATAATAATAATATTTGTTAGTTAATCTCATACTTTAATAAACCACCTCTCCTACCCAACCTACAATTATGAAGTCACAGTGAATCTGTTTAATAATTTAAATATTTTTGTGAGAAATTATGTGCCAATTCCTGGTACCGTTTATTTTATATTATTATAGTACTGTTCTCAGTGACCTGGCTTGCTTGATAGTTTTAATAGTAAATAACAGAAATCAATATTGATATTTTTTAAATACAATTTATGTAATAATTATACATACAACTTGACTGAGGCAGTCTAGTTATTGGATCAGGAAAATTACTTTCTATTTTAGTCTTTCAAAAAAATAAGTAGTTGTTGCAATAGAAAATGGGCTTGAATGATTTAGTACCAATACATTTCATTTTGATTGTTAAGTTTATTTTTAAATAAATAATGTAACTAGACCTAAATAGAAACTTTTTGAATACACTAATTTCTCACTTTTAAACCCTCTAACCATTAACTTAAACAAATTGTTATTTGAAAAGAGCGCTTATCTCTAGAATTGTTAGTTTAATTGACTAATTACTCATAGCCAAATGTCCCATTTTGTAGATTTAAATTTTTTTGTCACGTGGTCTCGCTAGCAATAGCACTGCTTTTACAATATAGCAATTCAACAATTTTGTTGCTTACATATTTCATAGCTTTTGTAGGTCATGTCAAGAATAATGCTTTTTTTTTAAATAAGATTTTTATAAAAGTTTTATTATTGATTGATTTTAATGAAAACATCCAACTGTATGAATGTAAAATTTCCATATATTTATTTCTAAATTACAGTTTTGTTTTAATTACAGGAATATTCGGAATAGTAGAAATATAAAGCGGACTTAACTACTACAACTAAAATAATTATAATTCTTCTTAGCATTGGTCTAAAACGTATTCTAAGCACATTATGAAAACATGTTTTTTTTTTTGCAACATAAAGAAAATTTGTATTTAGCCTATAAATCATATCTTTACTCTATCTTTCAATTATTGTATAATGGAAGGACTAGTAATTTCTTGTATTACCTCACAGTAAATATTTTAATATGTTATTACCCCACATGTGTCTTTTCCGATGTTGTAAGCACACAAGGTCGTATTCACGTTTTCAGCCATTCGATTGCCCACATCACTGGTCAGACAATCAAACAAACTCAAAACTTTCAGATCAACTTGTCGTACAAAGCGAGCATGTTTTCCATTTTCACTTGTTTTTCCCCATCCGACGGCAGTAACTGTTTTCTCCTCAAAGTTTTCACCTGGAATTTTAGTGAGTAAGTTTATTGTTAAATTCACAAAATAAAATACACTTGTTTCACTCGTACAGTTCTCTTTCTAGCACAAAGTAATCTCTCTTTTTACCTACACTTCTGTCTCTCATCTGCTCATACTCTACTCCACTACTACTCTCACATACTTATGTCCTTATTATACTCATGGCATATCTCTCCTACACAAACATACTTTTCACTCAGTATACTCTTTTGCAAATGATCATTGCAACAGAATCCTTTTTGAAAAATCATATTTCTTTTGTACACTATCCTTTCTCTCTCACAGATCAGTTTCACACATTTCTTCTCAATACAACAACTTGAATAATAATATATTTGGCTAACAAAACAATATATATTCTACCATCTACAATAAGTTATCACAAAATCTTTAAATAAAAAATATATTATTTTATTTCATTTTAAGTCCACACATTCAATGATGGAATTACAATTGGCTTTATAAACTGCTGTGGTTCTTTCGAATAACTTTGAAAGTTGTTTAATGTAGTCTTACCATAGCAATACAAGACTTGCAAACCTGAGCAAGATCAATACAAGAGACTCTTGTGCCCAATATACTGGTTCAATAACAATAACCACATTATTCTCTCATTTTATTTATTTAAACCATATGTAGTTTAGGCATTATTACAGTCTCTCACCATCAAGTATAACTTTATTTTATTTACTTTTACTAAGTCTTTGTTTAGTTTTATTACTCAATAATTAGTTTTAGAAATGTTTTACTTTGTTTTTATCTTTTAGAAGACTGTCCTTTACAAATCAACAAAACTTTAATCTGCTACACTCTTTAACGTAAGACAATTTTGTGCAATTTCATGTTCTTCTTGTGTTTTGTGTTTTTTTTGTGACTTTGACGACCTTGTTAAACCGGTAACCCCCTTTTTTATGTGTTTTTGTTTTGTTGTTTGTGCTGTGTTGTGGTGTTGACAATTGCGACAACAGGAGAGCAAGAGATTGCACCGTGGTTTAAAGATAAGGTGGATGGAGCCTAAAAAACTATTACTATAAAATAAATATCACCCCGCCTAAAAATTTTAATGTCCTTTAGAACTATTATAAAAACATGTTATTAAGAAATATATATAGAATTTTTAGTGCACAATAAGAAAAGATTTGATGGAAAAGTTAATTTAAAAAATTTGTTAGGCATAATACAAAGGCTATTTAGAAAGTAACTTACATTTTGAAATTAAAAACCAACTAAATAAAAATATATTTTACTATACACATTTGAAACGGACAATTTTAAACTATTTTTCTACATAGTCTCTATTTAAGTTGAGGCTCTTAGTATAACGATGCACAATTTTTAAAATTATTTTTCTGTAGAAATCTGCCGCCTTAGATTTCAACCACTGGTTTACACCGGCATGAAGTTCTGCATAATTGTCATAGCGCTATATTGAGAGCCAGATCTTCATCTCCAGAAAGAGGTGGTAATCGCTTGGCGACAGATCCAGACTGTATTGTAGTGATTGAACACCTCCCAGCTAGACCATTAAAGAGCTCTTGGGTACTATTAGTGTTTGGACGTGTGTGGAAAACCCATAATTTTGACTCAGTTCTCTGCGATGCTTGTTTTATATCGCTTCAGTTTTGTCAAAGTTTCTCAATACTTTTCTGAGTTAGTTGTTGGTTGGTCCAAGGAAATCCCAAAAATAGAAGCCATAATTTTTCTGGCTGACAACGTTTGCAAACATATTACTGATTTTCTGGGAGAACTTGTGTGTCTCAATTCCTTTTTTGTCTCACAATTGACACAATTTACCAATGTTTCATCTCCTGTTTGATCGAGAAGTGCGTTACCATTACAGCCTTGCACCAAGCCACTGTTTTATGTGGTCTTGTGACAAGATTTATGGCACCCATCTTGCACAAAGCTTTCTCGCTATAATTTCATGCCGTAAACTACTTCCGACCACTGTGGTCCTCATCATGAACATTGGTGCAGGCATTTCTAAACCAAATGCACCACTCACTACCGCACTCCTTCACTTCCATCACTTATTATTTCGTCTCCTCACAAAGTTTTCAATGAATTTTAACACCTAATTGCCAGTAAACACCTAATCACTGAACACCTCACAAGTAGCAGGATTTCATATTGAATCATACATTTTAATAAGTCACAATAAGCAAAGAGGAAAAATCATAGTCCACACGCTACAACCGCCATAACTCCCTGACTCTGAGCGCTAGACTTGTGTAACTCATGAAGGAGCTATTCAGAAGGTCTGTTCACTTCGACTGAGCTGTAAGATGTACTTTAGAGATCTACAAGATTGTAGTTCAGTAGGTACCGTAACTAACTGAAGGACTCACCCAATTTCTGTCTCTCATAGCCGTGTGATATGTGAAATGTAAAAATGAAGGAGTTGTTTCTTAAACATCTAATTAGATGCTAGACACCAAAGATAATACCAAGAGTAAACACTAGTCAGTCAATGTCCGTGTTTTAATGCGTTAAATTTATAGTGTTATTGCGGATTTTAAAGTAAAGAACAAATATCTAATATATATTATTTTCCTTGAATTCTTGACATTATTTGTGTTAGATGTATTTTTTAAACTAATATGTATATAGGCTATTAGTTTGTTAGTTTCCAATAATGTACATATTTATGAAGTGATCATACTCTTTTACCGAAAGACCATTTTGATAAATACAGTATTATTCTAACTTTAAAAAATGACTCATATACATATTTGATTTACTTTGACTGTTTAAATGTTTATATCTTGTGTTGTTTATTGTGATTTTGCATTGAATATTCTTAAAGGTTATTTATTTATTTAAAAGGTGTTAGTATTTTATAAATATATGTTCTCCTTGTAAATATTTAAAACTAACAAAAATATTTATAATCCATGAAACAAGTTTTAAAATATAAATTATATTTTGTTTTTATATACCATTATCATTCCACCATACAAACATAGTATATTATAATAAATGGTCTTTTGAGTGTTATATACTCACAAAGAAAAAATATTCCATTAACATGGATTGTCAACCCTTAGCTTGAAATGTAGGTAAAAAAATAAAAAAGCAACATTTATCACGCTGTATACATTTTCATATCATCTCAAGAAATTTGAAAAAACAAAGACAAATCTTTATGTAATAGGAATTGAATAGCTTGATGAGTAGGCTACACATTTTGTTTTAGTATTATTATGACGATATCAGTAGTTTGGAAAGCATTCAATGATATGTACTACATTTAATCATCACTCACTACATCTCATTCAATACGTTCTGAACTAATGAACTACAATGGTGAACTAGTTACTTTCATTGAAGAAGATTCACTGGACTACTTCACTAAACTAAACGACATTTCCCAAGTCAATGTAGAAACCTGTTGACTCCAAGATGGCGGCTCTCTACCCATTGTCATGCTAGGCACAAAGTGCACAAACATTACTAAATCAGTGGTTGATATCTAAAGCGGCAGACTCTACAGAGGCGGAATTGGAATGATTACACAGACTCTACAGAGGCAGAATTGAAATGATTACACAG
>JAGFPH010000082.1:951016-993037 GCA_018207615.1 Philaenus spumarius
TTCGAAAGGTAATTAAATTTACTACAATCCTGTGCAAAAGTAATTCAGGTACAGTCCCCGGAACAAGGAACAAAATTGATAGGAAACTCCCGATAAATGATTTTTTAATTATCCATGTCAGGTTTTTTCAGAATTTCTCCCACTCATAAGCCCGTGTGCTATTTTTGAGCTATATCGTTCGAAAGGTAATTAAAGTTACTACAATCCTGTGCAAAAGTTATTCAGGTAAAGTCCTCCTTTGATAGGAAGCTCCTGATAAATGAATTTTTCATTATCCGTGTAAAGTTTTTGCTCAATTTATATCCCATTCATAAGCCCGTGTGCAATTTTTGAGCTATATCGTTCGAAAGGTAATTAAATTTCCTACAATCCTGTGCAAAGGTAATTCAGGTACAGTAGCCGGAACAATGAACAAAATTGATACGAAGCTCCAAACAAATGATTTTGTCACTATCAGTGTAAGATTTTTGCACAATTTCTCCCACTCATAAGCCCGTGTGCAGTTTTTGAGCTATATCGTTCGAAGGGTAATTATATTTAATACAATCCTGTGCAAAGGTAATTCAGGTACAATCCCCGGAACAAAGAACAAAATTGATAGGAAGCTCCTGATAAATGATTTCTTCACTATCTGTGTAAAGTTTTTGCTCAATTTCTCCCACTCATAAGCCCGGTACAATTTTTGAGTTATATTGTTCGAAAGGTAATTAAATTTACTACAATCCTGTGCAAAGGTAATTCAGGTACCATCCCCGGAACAAAGAACAAAACTGATAGAAATCTCCTGATAAATGTTTTTTGTATTATCAATGTAAGGTAATTACGCAATTTCTCCCACTCATAAACCCAAGTGCAATTTGTGAGCTATATCATTCGAAAGACAATAAATTAAATTTACTATAATCCTGTGCAAAGATATATTTGGAACAATTTCCGCAACAAGGAACAAAATGCATAGGAATCTCTCATTATATAATACTAGGTATTCCCTGATAAGAAAATTCGGCTATAGTAATGCAACCGTGCTGCTTACGGGTTTTTTTAAATTTTTGGTTTTTTTCGTGACCCTTTCTCATTTGAGTCACAAAAATTGTAAAACATAAAGAGATCAAAGAAACAACTACTCACTGCAAACAAAATGGCAACCAATTGGTATTAATAAACTTCGAGCTTGATGAGTGAGAAGGAATTATTTTAAAATAATAATAACAATACACTAATTCTCACACATATATGTTAAATGATCAAACAGTTATAAGTTTTTAGTTGTAGCTCATGTATATCTGAGGATGACGACTTTGTCGTTGAAACGCGTTTGATCATTTATCAAAGATAAGCATAACTTAAGCATAAGCATAAGTAACTTTCATTCAGGTTATTAAACAAATATTTAGTGACACCATTTGTTGAAATTGGTTGAACATTGTTTATAGTTATTAAATTTTCTAGGGCCTAAAACAATCTATCACAAGGCATACTTCCAAAATACAATGTTTGATTTTTCTCCTATGCTCTAATGCATTTGAAACACAGTTCGATTTGCTATAGAGCTACTGTTTAAATAAATTATTCTCATTATTTAAAAACATGGGATCATAATGCCTAACAAAATCAATTTACTAAAACCAATTATTATTAATTAATTAAGAGTGTGTAATAATTAAAGACAGAAAGGCTACTACTGGGCAGGTAGAATACAATGTGTTATTGATTGATATTTTACTTAAAATGTTTTGTACTGAAGAAAAATTTGTAATTTAAAGACAAACTAATTTGGTTTCAGGAAGAGGTTTTCTATCTTGAAACCAAGAACTTTAAAAAAATTGCTGCTTTATTGAATTATATACGTACACAAAACTAATTATATTTTTTGTTACCTTATCGGTTGTTTTTCTGGATAAGCCACTTGGAACCAAGTTAATAAAAATCAGAAATGAGATTAACATGTAAATGATTAACTGAGATCAATAAAATATCGATACCACTAACAGATATTTTGTTGGTATACCCAAATATTATACGATCTACTATTGTAGTTTATAGGTCTATACAAATGTTGGTCCGAGTAATTTTGACAGTTCTGGAACTAAAGGAATTGTAATTTTAATAGCAATATTTCAAACTAACTATAGGAATAGGTTTGATCAAAATAGGTTTTTATTTCGCCATACATGTTCTTCATTATTATTTTCTTCTTCTATTGTATATACTTTATAGCTCTATTATCATAACTTTTATTCATAGTTAATCTTATTAGTTCTGGTACTAAAACAAATTTACTTCACTTTCAAATTATTGATACAACTGTACTATAAACTTAATCTTTATTCAAAGAAGTAAATTGTATATTTAGTGGCGCGCCTGCCTTGTTTTGGGCACGGGGCGGATTTATGTTTGAGGCTCGCCTACCACCACCAACAAAAGCTACCAACAAGGCTATTTTTAACTTCTTTTTCTATGGCTAGCTTTTTTTGCCTTTCTCATTTTCTCCATGTGTTAATGATCTAAACAGAGAAACAATAGACAGACAATGGGAGCGAACTCATGCAGTATTTATTTATTAAATGCTAACAGACATTAGACCAATAATAAGAGCCAGGTGGTAAATTACTAAAACTCTGGGTTCTATTAATTCAGAATATGTTATAGAATATGAAAAGTGACCTTTTAAAATTGTTTTTTTTTGCTTCTACATCAAAATATTTTTCTAATTATCTCATACAAATTTATTTTCATATCCAAATTGTTTTCAATGGATAACATTGCAGGTCCATTTAGTCCATTTGCGTCATTGTTAAGTGCGAAGTGCGAATAGTTTTTGATAATTCTGAGATTTTAAAATCTTCTTTCCAAGTTGAAACCGAAATACAAATAGTTAAAAACAACATTAATGCTAAACATAAGTTTGTAATAGATTCTAGAAAGTCCATACCAACAATAAACTGCATCACTTGAAGAGCTGATCACTTTTAAGCTTTCCCTGTATCAATATTTGACGCTGACGTCTTAAGCCTTTTTATTTTTTCCAAAATCTCGTGCTTAGAAGAACTTGTCATAACATTCAGTGAGATTAGATATAAGTCTTAACCAGCGAGCACATAACAGAATAGAGAAGAGAGGTGATTATATCCCATGCATTAAAAGTGTGGCCAAATCCGCCATATTGGGCCGACATACAGCCTGAAATCTACAATCAGCGAGCTCAGTTTGTGGTAAAACTCCGCGACAAATACACAGTCATTATCAACAGTAATGAAGAATATTGTTGGAATTTTGCATGCTTATAGTATAGAGTCTAAGGATAGTGATAGTAACAATTAAAAAAATATAATAATTTTATTAATTCGTGTGGGCTTTTAAATTTGTTATTACATACTTGTAGTTCTGTTTTTCAAAAACAGACATGAAAAAGTTGTTCTTTTTGAAAGTTTTTTATTTTTTGGTCAGAGACATTTTGTCAGCGGGAAAGTTGTCGATAAATAACCAAATTTTTATTTTACCATTTTTTTTTATCATGTTCGGTTTTCTCAGAAATACAGGAATAAGAATGAGGCAAAACTGTCTTTAACATTCACTATCGCCGCAGCCCACTGGCTGACTACATTGTTGTTGTTGTTGTTTTTTTTATTTAATGTAGCTGATAGATTACACTAATATGTTGTTAAATAAATACTTTTGATGTTAAATACAGAAAAATACTTTTGATCTATTGTTTTGATCACTAAACAAAAATGATTATCGTCCAACTCTTTATCAGAAAAATGTAAAGTGCTGGGAAATAAGTCTATACCTACACATCAGGGGTTTACTGGTACCGGAACCTGTTTATTAATTTTTTTATTTTTGTTTTACCATTGCACTAGACCATCCACTCCCTCAATCACACTCATTCAATACTTGGTTTAGATTTTACGTTCGCCAATCGCCAATCGAAAATCCTCAAGATATCCCCACACTACAGTGAGTTGCGACTATGCGAGTCAACTACACTAAAGTCTCCACATTGTCCCTCAGCTCGGAATCGAAATGAGAAACCAAAAACTATTTTGCCAGAATCGCGGTACACCTTTGATGTTCTGCGAGCGCTGCGAACGACTACAAATAAGAGATCGATAATGAGTCGAGGTGGCCGAAAAGTTTAAAAATCAGCGATGCTTTAACTATTATATTATTAACTTTTTTGGCATGAAAAAGTTTATAACATATTTATGAGATTGTTGAAATCAAAATAAGACGAAACATGATATAATTTGGACCACATTTAGTGATTAATACTTAACGAATAATTCATCTAATTTCACGATTAATTAATTAAAAAATAAATATCCCAAAAGAGAGCACAACACGGAATACATATATACAATGACTGTACACTGACAAACGCAGTCACAAATACAAGGTCGAAAGGCGCCCTAAAAGAGGAAAATATTTAAACGTAGGTACCTGAACACTGGCTGCACGGTGATTTAGCAGGTTGCCCGGGTACATGCTACCTCTCGGAAACTGTCAAAAACTAAAAAGTGCCTGGTCGCTTTGATGTTGACATTGTGATGTTTAGTTTTGTGACTTTTGAGTTAGAATAATTCACTAACAAGCGTCTGTGTTGTGTTCTCGTAATAAGCTTGCTTGTGTTTAATTGTTTTTGTATAAGAAAAGTAATTCTTTGATAGGGTACATAAAATGTGTTTAGGTTTACAGTCTTTAACCAGGAAATAAAGGCTATACTAAATAAGAGACATTTTGCCAAGTTTTTGCTTAAAATAGTATATGTCTCTAAAATTTGCCATGTGTTATATAGTTACAAAAATAATTACATATACATGTGTACTTTTCTAATAGAATTAAGCATATTATCTGCACCCTTAAACTCACCAAAGATATGTAAAGTAGGGGTTTTAGAAGTTAAAATTTAAAAAATTTCCGTACCCCTCTATTCGTCTCTTCTGGTTAGTTCTGGTACTGGAAAAATTACCAGTAAACCCATGCTACACATGGCCCAAGTACACGGTTTGTCATTTTACTATCAATATCAGTGGTAGACCCTTGGGCTGACACATTCAACCGCCAGGCTGGTCGCAATTAGCTCTCCGAGTAGCTCCTCTATTCTATTATGTGCTCGCTGTTCTTAACTCATTAGTTTTTATGAACAATTTTTTCTCTTCTAGGCATTTTGTTACTTTTGCAGGACTTGGAATATTTTCTTTTCTTTAAGCTTGGCCATTGCTTAAAGTATGCGTTTAAAAAAATCTTATTTTATTTATGGAAGTTTGTAAATAATATTTTTTTTATGAGGCCCCCTTAGTAAGCGGGGTCCGGGGCATACCGCCCTCACAGTCCCCCTTGGGAATGCCACAGTGTATAATATACTCAGATATTCACTTTACACTTATTTATTTTGCTTTACGTTTAATAATGTACATACCAAACTCTGCAACAAAAACTATAGGCAAATTAAGTAAGACTCAATTTTATTGTTAAACTTTTTCTTGCAGACTTGAGACTTGAATATTTAATAATTTCATTATTTGTTTATTGAATTATCTGTTATTTTTATAAAACCATAATAGACAGTTAATTATGATATACTTTATTGATTGTATTATTATTATCATTACTTTTTGTTTAGTGCCTTCAGACTTTGTACCTTGTTCCAACTTTGAAATCCATGATGTACCTTGTATTTGTTTGTTCCTTTCTGTTTTTTTCTGACAATTAAAAAATTAATTAAATGTTGATTGAAGTCGCTTACCTTTAGGACAAAATTTTGGGTCTTAGCAACTCATTTAGTGGCTAATTACTGCTTCAATAAATAACAATAAGAGCTTTAAATCTTTAATCTTCCGAAAGAAACTCACTAAATTATTTCCGTAAGCCATTGTAGAAAATTATGAGTGAAAATAAAATCTTGCCTCAACTTATTTGAAACTGCAGCTTAAAACCAGCGCAGCATATTGTAGAAATTGGTTTCAACTTCAAATTAACAATTAGTTTATGTCCTATGCACTCCCATTTAGGGCTAATGATCCAAAATTGAGTACTTATATAAAAGCTATAGAATTTCACTATACAAAAGCTGTGCAAAAATAATATATATATATAAAATCCAAATACCATTCACTGACTCACTCATCACGAAAATCTCAAAAACCATCGAACAGATTGGAATGAAATTTGGTATGTAGCTTCCTCTAGGGCCCTATGTGCTCGCTAAGAAAGGTTTCCAAAAAATTCTAAATTTTAGGTAGATTTGGGGGGTCAAAGTTACTAAAAATCCCCATAAGAAATACATAGTGTAATATATTTATTGATATTTTTTTGGTTAATATACATTTAACTTTGATTTGTCTATCCGTGCAAAGCCGGATCGGACCAGCTAGTATTTTTATATATTTAACATTTTATATTATTCTGGTGCCTCAGGGCTTTTACTCAAACCTTTGGATCATCATAATTTAAATATAGTTGGAATATTAATAAATCTACACATATTTTCAGGAACACATACGGATCATTAGGGGAAAATATTCTCCATTTCCCAAGGTATAAAAATTTCTTTGGAAGAGCATTATGTGGCCTTGCAGAATGTAACACTGCATATATCTCCTACATTCTTAGTGTAGAGTGCATCCTTAGACAGGAAAGTATATAGTCTAACTAGTTAAACTTCAACTTTGCATATTAAAAAAAATTAAAACCATTTTAAAATTATAATATTTATCTTTCTCCTAATGCAAGTTTCTGTTTCTTTTTTCATGTTCCACAATGTATCACAGGTTATTAACGTTAAATCTCCGTAGCAATAGTAATGAATATTAATACCAAAGGTCTGAGAATCAAGAAATGCAGTCATGTGAGTATGTCACCAAAAGTGTCAAAAAAATATCCAAAGTGATAGTGACTCAAAAAAATGGAATAGAATAAGCATGGTTTAAAAAAATTTTTAATTACAATTTTCATATTAATTATGATTGTAACAGTTGTGAATTTATCACTAGTCAAACTAATCAAAGTAGAAACAATTGTACTTGATTTTGATGATATAGTTAAATAATAAAGTATGTATTTTAAAATAAATATAAAACACAATAAATGATAAAATGTAAAACTAAAAATTGTTGTTTAAATATTTCATAGATATTTTTAAACAACAATTTTTATTTTGACATCCAAACAATCATTTAAAAATCATTTTAAACAATAAAACTGTTCCCTATGGCCCTTATCTGATGCTGCCCCCTTTCTGTGTTTGATAAAATATCATTTAACACTTAACTACTGTATTAACCCTATACTACTACTCTCTCAGATCTATGTGTGGTGAAATTCATGCCGCTCTCTGACTTATTGTTTACACTCAATATAGTATTAACGTCTGGTAGACGTACTATAGGAGTTGCGTTATTTCTTGTCCTCAGTGGTGACGTCTCATAGATGGGTTGAAGTAATAGTGTGATCTTATGAACTAATAGTATAAGTTCTACAGGACGCTTGGAAGTAAAACAGTAATACATTTTTAAAATTTATTCAGCGAATCCTCAAACTGCTGATACACGATGATCTTGAAAAGAAAAGAACTTGCCCTTTCTGCAGAACAAAATTGAAGCGTCAGAGGCGATACCCATGCCAGAAGTGATGAGTTCCGATTTGCTTAGTATTTGAGAAAAGTGTACATAAGCTGCCTGGAATAGACTCAAGCCATATATACAATTTTTGTCAGCTTTGTTGAGTTTTTGTAAAAAAAATTAATAAATACGTTTTCATAGTAAAATGGTGTTTTATTTGTCTAGTATGGTATAGCTTATGGAAATTATTAAAAAAATTATATCAATTTTCATATTAGGATATTAAGCAATTATGAAAAAAATTAAGGTTAAAAGTATTTTTAAAAGATTCTTTTTACATACTTTAAAATATTATAATTTGGTGTTTTACAAAATATGAGCTTTAAAATCAATAAAAAAAATAAAAAAGATTACATAAAAAACATAGTTTTTTGGCGAGAGGTGTGTATTTTAAAAACTTTTCTTAGAATTAATGCTCTAGCGAATTTCTGAAGTAAAATAGTTTACAAACAAGGAACACACCCCGAAAAATATGTAAATCATTGTTACCTCCTTACTCCCATCCAAAAAATGATGTCTGACTACGTCACATAGTACTTAAGTTAGTATTTTAGTTTATAGTACTGTAACTACAGTACTAACTAGCTTCAACTATTTCTCTAAATGTTAGGTACATTTAAAAGAAAGAACATACCTTAGTTTTAATAATTACATTTAACATTTCTGGCATGTTTGCTAATACGATTTCTCAAATTGTTCAATTACATCAAATTGTTCAGTCATATCAACAACAACAATTTATTATTTGCTTTTGGCTCCTATAATCTGTTTATGCAGTCCCAAGAATTTTATCATATCTACAGAATTAAGTTTGATGCCCTCAAAACTTACCTTCGTTTCTATTGGCCACATTTTATGTCTTTCCAGAGAGAACCGTATTTCACATGATTTTTAAACACAATAGATTTTTGTTTTCGTCCAAATAAATAAGATTTCATACACACATTGTATTGAAAATTTATAATGTTTTAATTTAATAAAATATTGAGGACAAAACAATCCAACGCCTTAGATAGGTCACAAAAAATACCAGTAATACTTCCTGGATCTTCCATACTCTCCGCAATCTCTTTTTTCAAGCTAAGACCTTTTACCAAGCTAAGACCTTTTACCAAACTAAGACCTTTGACCAAACTAAGACCTTTGACCAAGCAAGTTAAGCTATAAGCTCACAAAGTTAAAAGCTATGCGATCTTCAGATCTTACAGGTAATTATAAATAGGCATGTCTTGAAATGCTTTTTGGTAATTTGTCTTCCCCAGCCGTAGAGGCCAAAAGTTCATCTACTGTGGGCAATGGATGTTCATCAACCTCTAAAAATGTATTTACTGTTTTGTTTACAAACTGGTACATCAGGTGTAGTCCTGGGACTCCATTAAACTTGTACAGAATGTCTTGCTTTTCTGACCTAGTTAATTCTAACTCAATTTTCTCTCTAAGTGCAAATGGAACATAAAATAAGCCAGGTTAAAATTTTAAAGTTCTCCAAGAACGTCTCCAGCAACTAGTTCAAATGCTTTTGAATATTTATAAAGCAAATTATCTAAATTTAGAATATTTGGCCTAATGGATTTATCTATATAACTGTGTTCGGCCTTAGGTCTATATTAGCATTAAAAATAATGTTCAGTATAAGTGTAACTGAGAACCATTCTCTACCATTCTTTATAATGGTCTGATTCTGTGATATACGGTATAAAGGAATAAGAATCTTCTGTTCCAGGTGCACTTTTAAATTTACATTAACAAACCCCAAAACTTTCAGGAATGTTTTATACTAGGTGGTTAATACAACATCTGGTTTTTGAAAATCAAAACACTTCACTTTATGTAGGCCTACATATTAAACATACTAAATAAGCTGTGTCATCTCTAAAAAAATGTTAGTGATTTTTATTTCAATATTTTGATTGTAAGTTCAAGTGTGAGGCCGCTTTAATTAAAGTTAAATTACTCAACCGAAAAATTGTAATGAATTTTACCTATTCTTATTTGTTTTACAGGAATTGTGTCTTATGGGGAAAACTGCGGCTTGTTTCGTGCCGTTTACGTCAATGTCTCAAGTTTCCTCGACTGGATTTACAAACAGACTAAGGATGCTTTTTACTGTACACTTTGACTATAATAGCCTACAAACCATTTAACCTTCACATACATTCATTGCAGGATAATGACTTAGTTATTGGATTCATTGTTTTTGTGTCAGCTTTTCATAACCAAAATAGAATCTTAAGTTTATATACTTAATTAAATTTGTTCAACATATCCAAAAATTACAAGCTCATGCTCAAGCAGTGCCTTGCATGCTGCTACTGACATAGTCTGGCTCCTCAAGTGCACTCACCATTCCAACCTATCAAGCCTTTCCATTTTCTTCTACTCCAAATATCTATCTCATATTCTAAATCAGACTAAACTCTATTCGTTCAAAAAAAAAAAAAAAAAAAATTGGTGAATCTTTATACTGAAGGAAATTTAAACATAATAATATTTGAGAAAAATTACCGTACAAGTTTTGGTTTTTCTCTCTCTTCCCTGCTAATCTGACCAAAGCATGTTTACATTCCGTAACTAATAAGCTTGTACCTGAATCGTCCATCTATGAGAGCACATCACAACATTCTTCAATTCATCAGTTTCTCTATGTGTGGTTCAGCCTCGTTGAGGAGTTGTGGCAAGAGGGAAATTGTCCAGGGGTCTGAATGTATTTACACTTATAAACGTTTTTAAAAGTTACTAGCTAATTGATACGTGATTGAAATTATAAATATAATTTCTTACTTTCAATGCTGTATCCTCGTCCTTGTTACAATGTGTGACAGCTGTTTCGCAACTCAGCGCATTATCAAATACTGTACAACTAACTAGAAACACATATTAACTTTTTTTACACTCACGTGTGCCATGTACACATCTACGTCACTACGTCCATTAGTACGTTGTCAGAAAAATTAAAAACACACATCACAAAAATTAAAAAAGTTGAACATCGTTACACTTGTTGACCAACATAAGCAATCATTCTGGGCAGGAATGAATGTTTGCATATGTTGGCCATAAAGTGTAACGATGATCAACTTTTAAATTTTTATGATGTGTGTTTTATGTTTTTAATTTATTCCTAATGGACGTAGTGACATAGATGTATACCTGACACACGTGAGTTTGTTAATATGTGTTTCTAGTTAGTTGTACAGTGTTTGATAATGCACTGAGTCGCGAAACAGCTGTCACACGTTGTAACGAGTACAAGGATACAGCATTGACGTAATAATTATATTTATAACTTATAATAAATGGTTTGCATGTATACTTTGAAATCTACTACAAAAAAGCTAAGAAGATTATTGGAATCTCTTTAGGTACTTAAGATTTGTTTTATCAATATTTCTTTTAACTAATTACATCATTAATTGGATTGGAAAAAGATACTTCAAACCGAAGCTCTAAAGTGCAGCATGGTTTGCTTCAACTTCAAATTAACATTTTGATATTTTTTTCTGACCTCTGCACTCCTATTGCACGTTGATGGTCTAAAATTAAGTACTTATCAAAACTGTCATCATAATGCTGTGCAAAAATGCAAGTTTTGTATATTCAACATTTTACATAATTCAGTCCGGGAAATTTTTTTAAATTTTGACCCTGAAAACAGTGTTTTGATACCCTTTTCAGCTTAAAAATGCAAAAAAAAAATTTTTATATAAAAATGTCTACATTTTCATTAAATATTTACAAAATACTCGAGTATAAAATAAGCACTCTAAGCAAAATCTTTAGAACCGCATTTGAAAAAATATGTTTATTATTTTATTAATTATTTCCCCTTATTACGCGTATTTCCCAGTTTTAGAATAGATACAAAATAATAATAAAAATAAAAGATATGTGTAGCAAATTTATTAATTATTAGAAATTGAAAGACAATAATGCAATTTAATGCCAATGCAACAGACAATAATTATTTAACTAACAAATGAGACTGCATACTTTGGATAAAAATAGGTTCAGTGGAAAATATAAAAATCCAATATAACAAATTAAATGAGTTTTTACCTAATGTAAGTCGATAGTTTTTTTTACTGGCTACTGCTGGGAGGGGGGGGGGGGGGGCTCTAAAATTTCCCAACAATTTTGAATATATTTCCCAACTTTTGTGGTCTCCCCAAGGGGCTCTGGGTTATGTTGTGTAGAATAAATACCAGTGCAGATAGAGCCCTGGAGGCTCAGCTTAGGATTTTTTTTTAAATGGTGTACTCTAAGTAAGGTTTTTTCATAATATTGAGTACCGTACTTTAAAAGTTTTCATTTTTTATAAGAATTTCAACATGTTCTTCACATTATTGAAAAAAATCCCCATACTTTTCCCCAATATTTCCCGCAAACTAAAAAATCCCCATTTGGGGGAAAAAACAAATCTGGCAACACTGTTCTGGCGGCTTGGCGCAGTGCATGTGGTGAGTAAGTGTTGCTACAGTAACAATGGTTAGAACTGAATTTCTCAGAACATCATTTAAAAGAAGACATTGCATTTATTTGGCATAGAAATATTTTTTTGCCCAACATTTTTGGATACGAAATTATAACTTGCTTACTTGTGAATCCAAACCCAATGTTTAAGTTTTTGCATTGTTTGCGTGCAATTTAATCCCAATATCAAAATCCCAACTTTTTCAAAATCTCAAAATACCCGTTTTTTTTTTTTTTAAAACAATTTTTTATTGAAGCACCCCCGTTACCCCCCCCCCCCCCCATCATAGCGATGTCCCTGAGTGCGTCACAAGCAAACATTCAAAACTTTGTCATTTAAAGATTCACTTGTACATTCAGAACAATGTCAATGAATTTAGTTTTAAAATGTCTGAAATAATATAAAACTACTTAAACCTGTTTGTTTACTTCCCCACCAGACAGTTAGTTTACGGTTTTAGTGAACATCTTGGACCTACCATGAAACTATCTAAAACATGTTAAATAACACAGAGCTTACGCAATACATTATTTTATTTTAACAAAATTAGAACTCTTAATCTATACAGCAATGTTGTTAAAACAATACCGAGGAGTTTGTATATCCCATTTTGAAACATGCTTTAGTATTATTTACATGAGGTGTCATTTGACATATACATTTATGTTGAAATTGTATTTCAAAACACTGACGAACATCATTTATGCACATTTTTTAAATTAATCTAGTGGTACTATACTCATTAAAACTTTTGTTAAATTTATTGCATCTTTAGAAACCGTAATATTACACTATCAAAGTTATTTGTCAAATATTGGTCAAACATTTATCAAAAATCTTTGATCAAATCAAACATGTTTCTTGTCAAAGAAAAAATATTACACGTGTCCAATTTCTTTTATCAGCTGGGTTATTAACTAGATATATTATGGGGCTATGTTTCGGTCTATTCTTTTAATATTATTATTTGTATTTACTACTATTTACTACTATACCTTGAGTAAAACAGCAAAAATATGCACTTCGTACTACCGTGTTTCGGACGCCGTTTTTCAACCTAAAAAGTTGTGAAACATTGTTAAATTGTTTTAAAGGCTATGTGCTTTTGTCTTATATCTCACAATTGAAAGAAATCGACGGCAACTGCTTTTAATCAACAGTTTAACTGAGTAAAAATTGATTATTTTTAATGCATTTTTTGGGAGTTTTAAGCAATAATTTCCTCATTTTAAGCTAACACGTAAAAATTATAAAGCCTTCTTTATAACCTAATGTAGTTCCCAGATTATTAATTTATAAATAGAATCCAGAGCACGTTATTACGAATGCATGTTTCAACGATTTTGCGGCTTGAGTCAGACCTTTTTATTGAAATTATACTGTACACTCGGGAGTTTCCTTCAAGGTAAAAAAGAGCCTTAAAGAATAATTACAGTTGAAAAGCCGTGATTCATTTTATAACGGTTTTTAAGATTTCAAAAACAAATCTTAAAAAACTTGTAAATATATTTTTACAATAAAGTAAACATAATCAAAATCTCTTTGTTTAAAAAAAACACATACAAATATAGGTTATACTGCCAACCCCAACATTACAGACTGCATAACATTTGTAATTTGTTCTAAAGATTTTTTGACATACATCGCGGTTTTTGTAGGTATTAGTGTGAATGTTCCTTTTCGTATTGTAAAATTAAAGTTTTCACAGCTTCAACGCTCCATGTCAATTTCACCATCTATAATAAATATATAAAAGGAAAGGAATACATATGAAAACTGACAAAACATGTATTTTGAGGTTAGGAGGTCACCTAAAAAATGCGTACTATAGTAAAATTTGAATACTTTATTCTTAATCTCTTTTGTAAATCTTTGTCAAAGTATACAACATGTCAAAGGTTCATCAAAGTTTGATAAACGAATTAGTTTGCAAAGAATCGTCAAATTTCTTTGATGGAAAATCTTTGATCAAAGAAATTTGATGTTTATTTGATAGTGGAATATGTACTTTAAAGAAACAGTAGACTACTTATAAAAATGTATTTGATAAAAAAATACTATTTTAAAATTGTGTATATTTTAACCAGTGAACTATAATCATTAGTTAACTATGTACAGTTGCTTATATTAAATATATTCAGTAACTAGGTTCGAACTTACACAAGGTAGCAGACTGGGCTAATGCCTTTAGTCTGTCGGCCAACCTGCTTCTTAATCATTTAAAAACTACATTCAAAACGGTAGATGCAAATGATGAGGATCGTGATAAAAGCATGGAGTATTAGAAAACACTTTAAGTCAGAATTGGAACAACTTGATTGCAAAAAAAGACATATCCTCCTTCTTAATGATAAGTCAGTTCCGAGATCGCCGACAAAACTGTAAACGACGTTTTGAACAAAACAAAGTAGTCCAACAAAAACGCACAAAATAACAGGCTTGAATCTCAAACTATTCTCGAAATATTTATACTGTAAATTTGTTGGTCACAGTGATAACATCTAAAACTGATCCGCTTATTTAGGAACATCGCAGTAGTGAGCGTCTTTGGTGTGTTTATGGATCCAGTCGTAGTACGTTGAAACCTTGGTGTAGACTCCCGGATAGTCTATTACACCGCATTTCTCTCCCCATGATATGATACCTGTAAGCATAAAGAATCGAAGTAGAACCAAAAAGAACTGTTAGTTCCACAAATCTATTATTAAAGAACGGAAGATCTCAATGTTTTGTTGAGTAACAACCGACGTTCTGCAAAGTCTTGCCCTGTATCTCAATAGGGTTGTTCTTTTAATAACAGATATTCTGTGTAAATGTTTTTGTCACAATTGCTTTCATATATTCGAATATTTGATACAATCCTAACGTTAATGCTTTTGAAAATGCATATAATGAAACTAAATAAATATTTGCGGTGCATTTTTAATCCAGCTGAACAATAAGTAAAGAAAGAACAGAAAGAAAAAAATCCCCCTACATTGTCTCCTACTGCTGCCAGAGTAAGGAAGAAAAGATTGAATTTGTTCTTCAGTTTAATTGTAGTTATATTTTGAATAGTTTTTCCCAGGAGGGATAAATAACTCTTAGAACAGCTATTTTAGAGTAAATTTGGAAAACAAAATTAGTTATAATGGTAGACAAATTTTAGTAGTACTTAAGTAACTGTAAAATTTAAGGTATTTAAGGCAAATTGAAAAATATAGACCTTCAAAGAAGACTCAAAAATTATGTTTAAAGAGTTGAAGAAGTTGTGCAAAAAACAAAGTGCAGAAAAACTGGATGTTTTTCACGATTAGGACATGAATGTTGTTCCTTGTTCCAGGAACTGTTCCAAAAAACACCTTTGCACAGGATTATAGTAAATTTAATTATCTTTCGAATGATATAGCTCACAAATTGTACTCTAGCTTATGAGTGGGAGAAATTGCGCAATTACCTTACATTGATAATGAGAAAATCATTTACCGGGAGCTTCCTATCAATTTTGTTCCTTGTTCCGGGGACTGTACCTAAAATATCTTTGCACATGATCATAGTAAATTGAATTACCTTTCGAATGATATAGCTCAAACATTGTACTCGGGTTTATGAGTAGGAGACATTGAGCAATTACATAACACTGATAATGAAAAAATAATTTTTCGGGAGTTTCCTATCAATTTTGTTCCTTGATCCGGGGACTGTACCTGAAATACCTTTGCACAGGATTGTAGAAAATTTAATTACCTTTCTAACGATATAGCTCACAAATTGCACTCGGGCTTATGAGTGGTAGAAATAATGCAATTTCCTCGCTCTAACTTTGCTATTTTGGTTTGAATCAAACAAGCCGCCATTTTGTGTCAAATCGAAAAATAAAAAATCAGTGTCTGGGAAATCCTACAAGGACCCTTCTACTAAAAGTTCAGCTATTTTGAAGCATATTTACTACCATTTTATCAAGGTGGAAAAAACCCATGTACTTACTTATATACCCTTAAATCCCTACACAAAAACGATTAATCGGTATAACTTCAAGCCATTTCGAATCGGATTGAAAAAAAAAGTGTATCTGAAGAATCCAACTAGGACCCTTTCGCCAAAAAATTAGCAATTTTGAAGCATATTTACTACCACTTATCAATCCGGGAATAAAACATATATATATATTTATAAATTAATTAATTTTGGGCATCGTCTCCAAATGGTCTGACACGGATAGAAACGAAGTTTTACCCTCCTCCGACGAACCGTTTTCAAGTTGGGTCGAGTGTAATAGCTGTTGTTTTCTTAAAAAAATCGGCTAATTAAAGTGAAATTATTAAATCTTACCAATTTGGAATGAGACTCCGTTATGATTTTTGTACAATAGAGGTCCTCCGCTGTCGCCCTGGAACAAGTGTTTATTTTAAAACCACAAATAATAAACTATACTAAAAAAACATTCTCACAAGTTAATGTTAAGATAAATTTGCATAAATAATTATATTAATACTTAAACCGTATTGAAACAAACGACCTCAACCAAATACACAATTTATTTGAAAGTTATAAATTAATTATAACTGTTATAAATTATTATTGCTATAAAATAACACAATTTCTTTTTTTTAAACCCAAGAAAGCACAGACAAATACAGAGTGGTTCAGAAATATGTCTTGGTAGCTCATTCTATAGCTAAAAATATGAAAAAAAGTTCATATAAAGTTCTGGCCGAAAACCCTTCGTTTTCCAGATATCTGCCATTTTGTTATTTTACAAAATAATTCATATCTAGAGAACGGTTTGACTGATTGAGTTCAAACTTGGCATAAAGTTTAACCTAACAATGATATATTTCAAGAAATATAATCGATCCTATTCATTCATGCGTTTCAAAATGGCGGCTGATTGAAAATGTCAAACCTAAATTACTCAAAAACCGTACATTTTAACAAAACTTTTCGACACCTTTTTTGTAGCCCTTTTGATTCCCTATCGGATAGTGTAACTGTTAAAACAATCGGATGCAGGGGCGGATACAGGATTCCATTTTGGGAGGGGTCATAAGAAAACGAAAACAACATTACCAAGAATTTAAGAACAACGGGTCTGGGGAATTAAAACATATGTATAAACTCTATGGAATAGTTTTTTTTTTTAAATGTATTTCTAGACCATAAATATTTTCTTGAAAGAGCAATAGTTTCTTGCAGATTAAAGAATAAAATAATCCCTAATTATTAAAGAGTTAACATAAACGGTACTAAAATCATAACTTCACAACCCGATCATTATATCCACTTTGTTTCACTAAATTGTAAACATCGTAACACAAGCCTCACTTATTGAAGTCATACAACTCCATACAGCGGCGCGCTAGGTAAAACAAGTAGCCCAACCATTTTTTATTGTTATTGAATTTCTGAAAGCGACATTCACAGTGGCTTTAAGGGTAGCATATATGTGTATAACATACACAAATTATCATGCAAGGAAATTTTTGTCCATTTTTTATAAACAAAAATAACAATTTGGAATTTTTGGGTTGTTCGTTGATTTTATGCAAGGCCCAAGGATCACAACACTTCCAACGAAACATTTGTAGAGAATTAAAAAACCAACAAAATGGTTTTTGAAAACCTCGATCGAACCATTTTTCACTGAAAAAAGCTGGAAAACTCTTAAAAATTATTATTTTTCAAAAGTTTATATCTTTGTTAATTTACAATATTTAGGGCCGATCTTTTGGAAAATTATTGTTTAGTGTGTGTACTTCAGGTAGGCGGAAGATGAAATTTGTCGCATTAATAGTTTTTGCACAATTGCAGTATAAACAATTTAGGCTATTATCTTGCTTAATGCGGCGGAGAAAAGAACGAGAATGCCCGCATCAGGCTGTTGTTTTCGGCACTACCGCCTATTGGCAAATTTACTATGTTATGAAGCATTTTTATTATACTTTATCAACCTTATTAAAAATCGTAGATATACGAATTGTAGATTTTAATGTCTACTTTCAGAATCCGTTTGGTAAATTTAAATCGGGCCACTCATGTTAATTGGGAGCAATATGCAAAATAATGGCTTACATCGTTTATACTGCAATTGTGCAAAAACTATTAATGCGACAAATTTCATCTTCTTCCTGTTTGAAGAACACATAATAAACAATCGTTTTCTGAAAAATATGCCATTAATACTGTAAATTAACAAAGATATGAATTTTTAAAATATTTTGTTTTTAAGCGTTTTCCGACTTTTCTTATTCAGGGTCTATAAAAAACTATTTGTAGGTTTTTTGGAAGTATCGTTATTCATTCATAATTTTTTATAATATTAACTATTTATTGTAATTTTTGTTTATACAAAATGCGCAAAAGCTCCTTCCCTGATAGTTTTTGTTGTGCTACCCTTAAAGTCACTGTTGATGTCGCTTGCTGTTAAATTCAAGAACAAAATTAGACTTCTTTTTGCTCTATTGGCTGGGCTAAATGCGCTAAGACAATCGGCGCAATGGTACATATTTTACAGACAAGACCTATAGCTGTAGCCCATGAACAGTAAATCAGGTTTTCCTTATATCAAACGATAATATAGAATTTACACTAAAATCCGTATAAACATCAATGTACAAGTATATCGATTTGTACTAGACATATCGATTATAAAATATGCTTGCTCGTTGGTTGAAAAACTGTCAAATCTTAAGGGTTTACAGAAAACTTCATATCTAAAAAATTATAAGAGTGTAGAATGATTGGAAAATAATGTTAGAAAGTTCAAATCTTGAAGAATCCAAAGGTGACCTTACATTCTTTTCAAAACAAGTCTGTCTAACGATTATGAGCCTTAGAAAGTGAAAAGTATTGTGTCTTTTCTTTTTGTTTCTCGCGCGGCGTCATCTTTTTAGACAACTACAAACGATGATTACAAAATATGTAAATAAACGTTTTAGAACAAATTTGTAAATACAAAAATTAACGTTTAAAACATTTTCTTTCCAATCGTTTTTGTTTTATTGAGATTGGATGATTTATAGTAAATGAAATATTCGACACAATCAGACGATACAATAATGCTGCCTGCCACTTACTCGGCGGGCTTTGGCGTTTGAAGGGTTAAATCAAACATATAAATCAAGCATTAAAAAATGTTTGGGGGGGGGTCATTACCCCCATGACCCTCCCCCTGTATCCGCGCCTGATCGGATGAAGGATAATAGTTAAGTTAAAGATAATGACAGCAAATGTACATACAATATTGCTGTGTTTACTATGTTGGTATAAAATGCCGGGTTGAACAAACCAATTATTACACATAACAACTTAACTATTATCCTTCAACCGATTGTTTTGACAGTTACACTACCCGATAGGGAATCAAAAGAGCTACAAAAAAAGGTGTCGAAATGTTTCGTTAAAATGTGCGGTTTTGAGTAATTTAGGTTTGACATTTTCAAACAGCCGCCATTTTGAAACGCATGATTGGATAGAATCGATTATTTCTATTGCGATAGATCATTGTTAGGTTAAACCACATGCTAAGGTTGAGCTCAATCAGTCAAACAGTTCTCTAGATATAAATTATTTTGTTTACCCATTTAACAGCTCCAAACTCGTTTGGTTCTATTCACGTACTCAAACTAAGGCGAGTGCAGATTGTATTGATACAATGTATAAAATGGAACAGTGTTGTAGAAAAACAAACTATATTTTATGATTTAAAATGAAACCCTTCTGAAAAGAATTTCAGTAGGAATCTATAAAACTCCAGCTTAACCACATATTTTTACCTGACAAGCATCTTTTTTCCTCTCATACGCGCAAAACATTGCGTTGATGTCTTCGGCAACGTGGGACCCCAGTTTACTCTTCAAACACTGATCTTGTGTCAGGACTTTGACCATGGTAAAGTACAAAAACCTCGTGGGAAGACCTTTGTACCTCACCCTTCCCCATCCTGTTACAGTCGCCACTTTCCCGTCGAATGTGTCATCTGCATTATTAGAACCATTGGATAAGAGATACGAAATGGATAAAATTAAATAATTACTGATATCAATATTATTTACAACATTCAAGTTTTATAATAGAAAATGTATCCCAACCAAAAATTTCGTACGTATGTGCATTTGTAGAATTCCTTACCCTTATTTGCTTGGCTTGTTTATCAGTTTGTGTGTCACCGTAGATTTTGCTAGGAGCAAATCTATATATATCTATACTTATAAAAGTCAAATACCATTGACTCATTGACTCATCACAGTTTCTCCAAAACCATGAAGCCTACAAACATGAAATTTGGCACTAATACTCTTTATAGGCTCTTGACGCGCACTAAGAAAGGGTTTCCGTAAATTCGGAATTTAGGGGGGGTTTTGGGGAGGGTCAAAGTTACTAAATCACGATTTATCAAAACCTACCGAACGGATTGGAATGAAATTTGGTATGTAGCTTCCTCTAGGACCTAGGTACTCGCTAAGAAAGGGTTTTAAAAAATTAAAAATTTTAGGGAGGTTTTGGGGGGTCAAAGTTACTAAAAAGAAACACCGAACGGATTGGAATGATATTTATTATGAGCTTCCTCTAGGGCCCTAGGTGCTCGGTAAGAAAGAGTTTTTTTTTTAAATCGAAACTTTCGGGGAGGTTTGAGGGGGGTCAAAGTTACTAAAAATCCCCATAAGAAATACATAGTTTAATATATTTATTTATTGATATAATATATTTTTTGTTAATATACATTTAACTTTGATTTGTCTATCCGTGCAAAGCCTGGTCGGGCCAGCTAGTATAATCAAATACTACTCACTGACTCATCACGAAATCTCAAAAAGTGTCATATTAGGTATGGTAGAGGTTTTACGTTTATATAGCCATTCATTTAAATTATATTTCGGTGTTTCCACAATTTTTTAACACCCGTATAACAAAAACCACATTTGGCGTTAATCATATGGAACATTTATTAGTTTTGAAAGCACCGTTGGCACCGCAGTCTGATTAGGGTTTGGCCTGCTGACGGCCGTTTACATTGGAAGACATGGTCACAGAGCACTAAATAAGAATAGAGTGGGCACGCAGGCTGCGGTGGTGAAGCTGCTGCCACAGCCAAGATGGCGGCTCTCCCTATGCTACTGCGCTGACGCAATAGTACAGATATATTTACAGTTAAATCTGAATAGTTCCTGTATACTTAAGTTATTTTGAATAAATAATTTAACACGTTTAAAATTAAGTGTTTAATTACCATAACCACTGACTGACAAGCGCACAAGCCACACTGGCAGTTGCGCAGCTCCCAGATAAAAATGGTTTACATTTAAGTCGAAACTACCAAAATATATGTCCTTTTACAAAAAAAAATTACAGAACGTAAAATTTCAAAACTCATTGCCTCCAACTTTTACGCAGACGAAACTTCTCTGACCAAAAAATAAAAAAAATTGTTGCTTACTAACTTTTTCATGTCATTTTAATTACTTACTTAGTTAAATGATGTTGAAAAATAGTTTTACCAATAATATAAAAATAAATAAATATTTTTGATTTCACATCCTGTATCATGAATCAATGCAGTATAAACCTGCAAAGTTTCAAGTTGATTGAATGATCACAAATAATTTAAATCTTAGTTTAAGAAAGTCGCTTTCTCTAACTGGAGTACGGATGAAAATGCAGCGACGGGAGAACTTGCCACAGCTAAGATGACCGATCTAGCCTCAACTGCCTCAATCCCTCAATGCCGTTCGTATTGGGATGTATACTCTATTCTTATTTAGTGCTCTGTGATCATGGTTAGCTTACCAGTCGTAGTTCTACTTTTCACAACCTGGTTTGCAAAATGTCTTAACTTTTCAGATTTGACTTAATGAGATGAATGCAACCGGATTCCCAATTTAAAAAAAAATCTATATATTAAATTTTATGTTTTATCTTCAAGAATTATTACAAAAAAAGTATTTTCCATTATTAAACAAACTATAAAATAAATAGTAAAGATTAAATATCGTATTAAATGTCTTCTTATTTATAATGTTGTTTGACTTCCGCACAGTTACAACTGAAATTATAATGTTTTATATTTTGATTCAGATTACATTACATTAATAAACTAATAACGTTACCTTTTTTCGGCAGACACACAGGTTTGACAGATTTGCCAAAACTAATCCTCCGGTCAAGTTTTAAAAGCGCAATGTCTCTCACATCGTGCATCTGGTGCGATATAAATCCTGGATGAATGAGGATATCTTTCACTGTGTATAGATCGGCTTTTCCTCCGTCCATAGTTACCCGGTCGTGAACGCCAAGCATTACACTTAAGTTGGAGATCTCGAAACTATTCGAATGCCAGTAAATACATTTTGTTTACAATATTGTTAAACTACTCTTCTAGAAAACTTTTATTTTAATAATTAATTAATTCTGTACTACATTTTATTTGTATTAGGCCTAAATTAGTAATTTTTTAAAACAATATTCGTATCTTTAAAAAAGTGGCTAATTAAGTTTTGTTTAAGTTAGTTAGATAGATTTAAATTTAGAAATGTTAAAATTTGAATAGATTAGCATGTGTTTAGACAAGGTATGTAAATGACAAGGTATGCTAGATTTCGTGACTGAATTGAGTAGGCGTCAGAATATGTGACGTCACAGGTGTGATTGCGAACCAAAGAATAGGAATAACAACAGTGAAAGATAAGTTGTAGCCTTTACAATGTCTGTAAAATAAAAACTTGTTTATTAGAGTTATTAAATGTATAAATTATTAGCATTTCTTTAAGAAATCAGTAGTAGCATTGACTATATAAGTATTACTAGACTTCCCGAGCCCATAGTAATAGTTGATGCCGGGAAAATCGACGGCACAGCAAGGGCACCTATCGGCAGTAATCTGAAGCAAGACTTAAGACGTAGCAGTAGGCCAGCGCTCCGTGGTGAAATCACGAACTAGTTCATTATCAGCAAGGGCAAAATTATTGTCGACTCACTCGTTTCCTGTTTACTTTTACAACAAAAGCTTTGATGCTGGCGTTCACTGGTCTTGTCCTAGGTCAAACTTTACTGTTTTGACTTGGTTAAATCCGGAAAGTGCCTTTTTATACCTTTCTTCCTATATACTTCAAAACGTTGGATTTGATTTTAAACTTTGCACACTTATCAAGGACCGATGACAATGCAATATTAATTTTATAAATTTTGTTGGGTGTATTAAGTGAGCACTGATCATGGTCTCCAGAACACGACGTGATTTCCACCCCCTTCAAAACGTCTGATTGATTTTAAACTTTGCACACTTATCAAGGACCTATGGCAATGCAATATTAATAATGTTGGGTGTAGTAAGTGAGCACTGATCATGGTCCCCAGAACACGACGTGATTTTCACCCCCTTTAAAACGTCTGATTGATTTTAAACTTTGCATACTTATCAAGGACCGATGACAATGCAATATTAATTTTTTTTTAGGTTTTTAAAAGGTTTTAAACTAAATCCAAAAAAACTCGAAAAGTGCCCTTATAAATATACCGATGAAATAAAATTGATATTCAATAATTTTTTAATAATAATGATAACATTTTCTGTCATTTTAAACAAACTGCACTAAAATCGGAACGGTAGATCTTCAGAAATAGCTATCAATAGGATTTTAACATAAAAGCCAAAAAGTTCCCTTTTAAATATGCACTTCAGAAATAGATATCTATAGGATTTTAACATAAAAAAAAACTCAAAAAGTGCCATTTTTTACAAAACAATAAAATAATATTGACATTTCATAATTTTTTGATAATAATGACAACATTGTCTGTCATTTAAAACAAACAGCGCTAAAATCGGCCCGGTAGATCTTCAGAAATAGCTATCAATAGGATTTTAACATAAAACCCAAAAAACTAAAAAAATTGCCCTTTTAAATATGCCCATGAAATAAAATTGACATTTCATAATTTTTCGATAATAATGACGTTTTCTGTCATTTAAAACAAAGAGCACTAAAATCGGCCAGTAGATCTTCAGAAATAATAGGATTTTAATATAAAACCTAAAAAACTTTAAAGTGCCCTTTTAAATATGCCCATGTAATAAAATTGACATTTCATCATTTTTTTAATAATAATGACAACATTTTCTGTCATTTATAACAAACAGCACTAAAATCGGCACGGTAGATCTTCAGAAATAGGTATCAATAGGGTTACCAAACGTTTAAGGGTGAACGTTTCAGTAGAACTAGTGGACACGGCAATGCTTCGCTATTGCTTGATTTACCTAACCTAAAATTATATTCAGTTTTTGATCCAAATCAGTTGTTGATCAAAATCAGCTGTTCATCAAAATCAGCTGTTTTAAGCTTTTCATATGAACAGCTGTTTTTTGTCCCCCTGATAAAATCAAAAGAAATCTTTCTTCTTCTTCCTTAAGATTGACCTTCCATAAGATTAACATGGGAACTTTAAAAGCCACTGGGGCAGAGCCCAAGGGACTTATTCAAAAATGTAAGGACAGTTTGCAAATCTACGCGACACGCTCTTTCCAATGAGACATCAATGGATAAAATCGGTTAAGAAATGGCGGAGGAGTTCAACCGACAAAGTTTCATGTAGCGTATTAATTATATAGATTATTATATTAGTAAGATGAGTGGTAAGCCTAGTAATAAACGCAATAAAGATCAAGGTAAAGGAACGATTTTGAAGTTTTTTAAAACTGATAAGCCAACATCAAGTAGGCAGCTTCAGTAACAACAACCTTTAGTTCACTCTAATAATGAAAACAAGTACGTTTTCTGCTATTATGTGTAGATGTGCAAGTTTATGTCTTTGGCCAAATACCGGTGCTGCTCCTACGACTCCTAGCGAGATGGTCCTGTACTACGTCTACTCATAGTCCTGGACCGCGGTACAGACCGCCCGTAAGCTTGGTTAGTCTAGTACTTATATAGTCAATGGTAGTAGCATGTATTACTAATGTAAGGTGTGTAATAATAATTTTCATAATTACATGTACCGTTATGTAGTTTATATATTTTGATGACATTTATTCTTACTTAAACATAAGCCCACTTTCTTGAGATAACTTAACCCTTTCCATCCCACTGTTGTATACAAACAATATTGTATTTCTTTGTAATATATAAGTAGTTTCATTGTTTTACCATTACTTTACGATGTTGTTTTTTTAAACAACATCATTCTATTTAGAGATTCTAGTCACCAGAATGCGGTTGTAGTCAGTAAACAAGATGAAAAGATGGAATTCTTTTTCGAAACTTCAACTCGTTTTTTTTTTAAATACTCAAAAACGTGACCACGGCGCGCTACAACTCTTTAACTGTCCAAATCGGTTTTCCTGTATCCAAAAAACATATAAAATGATACCCACACTGTATTTTCCAAATTTTGACCCAAAAACGTGACTCCGACGCGTGTAGACTCTTTAACTGTCAAAATCGTTTTTCCCGTACCCAAAAACATATAAAACGATATCCCACACTGTATAAAAAAAA
Source organism: Philaenus spumarius (assembly GCA_018207615.1). Taxonomy (NCBI): domain Eukaryota; kingdom Metazoa; phylum Arthropoda; class Insecta; order Hemiptera; family Aphrophoridae; genus Philaenus; species Philaenus spumarius. The sequence goes on from JAGFPH010000082.1 coordinate 976,582, forward strand.
ATGTTGACCCCAAAAACGTGACCCCGAAGTGCTACGACTCACTCTAGAAAGCTCAAAAGCTTTACAACTCTCTTCAATAAAATTACGAAGATTTTTTCACCACCAGAAGTTTTCTAAGACGTCTGTGAGTGCATATATCGTGTCGACAGACAGATACACACGCAAGAATAATTTTCCCTAGATTTTAATACTTCGGCATTTTAATACGAGCCGAAGTAATTTTGAAGAACCTGTGTTGTGAATCATGTGCTGCAACACTGTTAGTGGGAATGTTAATATGACGGAGATATAAACGTAAAAGCGACAAAACATTTATACAGAATGAGAAAAAATAAACAGTACTGAAATTGTAATAGTTGTAAATGTTTTATTTTTGGATAGAAAGACGGTAAAATGAAGCTGAAACTTTGCTTTTTAACACAGAGATGTTCTAAATGACCCTACAGTTTCAGACGTTGTCGATCTTTGAAAATGTTGGAAAAAAGGGGTTGAAGCATGCTTCTAACGAATCTAGTTGTTTCTTCACGAAACTCCGCAATGATATCTATTGGCTCATTTCGGAAGATGATTTCCTTCATCATTCCCTAAAAATAAGCGTCAGGTGGTGGAAAGGTTGGGTGAGTGGGATGGGTATGGAAATTTTGTTCGTCGGAGATATCAGGTGGTTGCCAGACTTTCTTTGAAGTAGGTAAAGGAATAGTGGATACAGCGTTGAGATTGATGGCGCCATCTTGGTGGAACCACTGGAAACCAAGACCAAATTGCTAACATAACAAAACCTCATCTGATATCTTGAAAAGGTTGAAGATTGCTCTGTCTGTAACGTACCTGGTTTACAGTAACAACATTCCCGTTACCATCTTCTACGTGATACGGTCCCAGTCCTCTCTCTGATATAGATTATACTGTTACGCCCTCACAATATGTTGTGGCTTCTCTACGACATCGTCAAAATATTAAAATCCAAGTAAATTTGTTTGCTTGTTGATGAAACAGTTTAGGTATACATGAGTTTCATCTGAAAACCATACATTTTGTAGGAACCCAGAGGTTTCAAAGTGTATTGCTAAACATTGAGACGCAATCAAATACGCTGTCGTTTTTGTCTCTTACATTAAGGTTGTTTGTATTCTGTACGGAAATCCACCGGGGTTTTTAAAAATTCGTCTCAAAGAATTATTACTGATGTTCATTTGAACGATTACTGGCGAAAGCTTCTTTCGGAGACTGTATGACTTGCTGAAGAAGTCAACCGAGGTTTTTATTGTTTACCGTTTTTGGACGTGCTACACACACTTTACACTGAGTCAAAACACTACCTGTACGACAGAAATGTTCAACAATACTTATCAATTACAGCCTTACCTGACTTATGTTTGTGAAATCGTTTTTGAAACCCTACAGCAGTTCGAATTAAACTAGGACCCCCCAGAACGACTCAGCCGCATGAACGAAAATAATTCCTATATCAAAACTTTCTCTGAAATGATAGGCCTTATTTCACTAAGCTGCCATTCGCGACCCGTGACCCGCGACCGGTGACGCTACTCGTCATATGTTATTGATTGTTATGGAGCCTATTAGATTAGAGCCGGTTGAGTCGCTACATATTGGCTGCTGACTGGGCGCCCTACCCTGCGACCACGTCGGAAGAGAGTAGGAGATTAACACAATAAGTGCTAGGTGCGGTGCATGTGATCCCACTGGGCTTTCCGCCAACACCCACTCGTGTGAAAAGGAGGCCTTCCTAACATCCTAATTTCTAACTATCAGCGAGGTTACTGCCCCTACGAGACCAACTCCATGTGGAAGGCACTGGTTAATGCCCAGTGGTATTAATTCCCCTGTATTACTCGTGTCGGCAGGGATACCTCTGCCACGTTGGACGAGTTACCGTCAGGTACGCTTACGTGTTGCCCTACCTCATACCCTGACGCAAGGATGTGCCCGTTACCTATAGAGCATGGGATTGGGGGGCCTCCTGGTAGGTTCAAGGGCAGAACTCGTGAGGCTTAGTTCTGCCGGTGTATGCTCCTACGACCACCCACTCAGGCTTCCCTGTATTAGATGTATATAAATAAATAAAATATATATTGTTAGGGCCTAGACTCCCAACGCCATCTGTTGGTAACACTAGGAACTAGTGCAGGTTCCGGATGTTAGCAACAGATGGCGCTGGTAGCCCACGAAAGATCCACAAGTTTCGAGACGTTTCTTTACGCTTCGAGATAATTCTAGCGAGAATGCGCTGGCGCTGGCGCTGGCAGTTTGATGCAAGACAGCGACTGTATGTGTTTCGGTGTTATGTGGACTGTAAGGTGCCTTGGAATTGGAGTAGTTATAGACTGATTTGTGAGCGTAAGTCACGCGTGGTCATGTCTGCTGTTTAGTTGTTTGAAGAGCGCGAACCACTTGTTTTACGGTACGTATTTATTTGAGTTGTTATAATTGAAATTGGATAAATTCCTGACAAGATCATCAGAACCATCAACGTCTAGCGGGAGTAGTGGAATAAAGAAAAACCGTCTTTATGACAACAACTATTTAAAATTTGGGATTGCTGTGATTGACAGTAAACCGCAGTGCGTAATTTGCTTTGAAATTTTGTCAAGAGAAAGCATGAAGCCATCGAAGTTGGTACGCCATCTAAACACAAAACATCCTAATGAAAAAAATAAACCCGTGGAATTTTTTGAGCGAAAATTAAAAGCTCTTGAACATCAAAAAACTGCTATAAGACAAATGTTCAACCTAAATGAGAAAGCGTTGCTCGCTAGTTATCGAGTAACTCTTCGTGTGGCTAAAGCAGGGAAACCTCACAGTATTGCCGAAAATTTGATTTTACCAGCTGCTTTAGATATAGCAGAGATTATGTTTGGTAAGCAAGAGGTCGAAAAGTTCAAAATTATACCTCTCTCTGACAATACCATTCAACGCAGGATAAACAATATGGCGACTGATGTTCGTGATCAAGTCATAGAAAAAATAAAGAAAAGTTCTTTTATATCCTTGCACTTTGATGAATCAACGGATATTGCGGGTTGTGCGCAATTTGTAGCTTTTGTGCGTTTTGAATCCAATGAAATAATAATGGAAGAAATATACTATTTTGCAAAGCACTTCCCAAAAATACTACAGGTCAATGATTGCATGACATGTTCCTTGAAGCTACGCAAGATATGAATATCGTTTGGGCACAAAAATGCATTGCTATTTGTAGTGACGGAGCAAAAGCCATGACTGGTGCGAAGAGTGGATTTATTGCTAGACTGAAAGAACAGATGCCAAACGCTTGTTGGATGCATTTCTTTCTCCATCGCCAAGCTCTTGCAGCCAAATCATTACCACAAGAATACAGTCAAGTTCTTAATATTATTATTAACATTGTAAATTCTATCAAAGGGAAAGCGTTGCAGACTCGATTGTTTTAAATCATTTGTGAAGATATGGGGACATTACACTGCAATTTGATTTACCATACAGAGGTTAGGTGGTTATCAAAAGGCAAAGTACTGACCAGAGTTATGGAACTTCGCGCTGAACTATTAGTATATTTACAGCAAGCCAAGTCACATTACTCTGAATTCATTTCTGACCCGGAATTCCTTTTAAAATTGGCTTTTCTTTCTGACTTATTTGAACATTTAAATAACTTGAATAAAAGTCTTCAAGGGCGTGATGAAAATGTCATAACAGCAAAAGATAAACTCCATGGCTTTATAAAAAAAATTGAATTGTGGTCATCATCTATAAATCAAAACAACTTTGATTCATTTTCGTCCACACAGTCTTTCATTGAAGAAGTCGGAAGCGAGATCAACATCAACTCATATATATCTGTTATGAAAATGGTGTTACATAATTTGAAGAAAGAATTGTGTCATTACTTCTCACTGCAAGAGATATCGGATAACACTGGGCAAAGATGGATCTTAAATCTGTTTTTAAATGCAGCTATAAACGAGGCAAATTTAGCATCTAAGCTCAAAGAGAATCTGTTGGAACTATCTGCCGATGGGATGTTACACTTGGAATTCAAGTCTGAAAATTTGGATACGTTTTGGTTAAAAAGAAAAACAGAATACCCGGAATTAACAACCGAGGCTTTGAAGTGTTTGATTCCATTTTCTACCTCGTACTTGTGCGAGTTGGCATTTTCATCAATGGCGCGAATAAAATGTAAACTAAGAAATCGCTTAAATTTGGAAAACGATTTAATATTTAATATGGCAAAAACGGATCCACGATGAAAAAAATTAATTGAACAACCTCAAGCGCAACCTTAATATTAAAATGAACGAGTACTCGAAGGTTTTATTTCTTGTTAATGAGTTTGTGTAAATAACATAAAGAGTATCATTTTATTAACGTTTTCAAACCCAGCGTGAGTGTGGTACAAATTTGTGACATTGTGAGTGTGGTCGGTGTACATTGTACAATTGTACAAGACCGATTTTCAGAATTTTTTTATTGATAAAAGCTGTTATTAAAAACATTTTTGTCCTTGTTATGTAAGTATTTGTGTTTTACATAACATTTGCATGTGATCATTTTTGTATATAGGTTGTTAGGCTTAATACTATGTTAAAAAACACTTAACATTTTTCTTTTTCTTTACCCAACTGTTATTTTTTGTAATAACATGTTTTAAACTAGCATTTTTCTGACTTGTATGATTGATTATATGGAAATTTTGTCAAATATAATAATTTTAACTCTTATCGACTTTTTATTTAAGTCTCACAAATTATATGTTGTATAAAAAAAACTGAAGTTTTCTCGACCTCTCGCGACCTCCCTACAGAGGCTCCGCGACCCCAGGGGGTTGCGACCCACAGGTTGAAAAACACTGATATAGAGAAAGTATAGCGATCGCAAAAAAATCAATGTTGAGATTTTTGTGGAAATATCCGTTTTGGGACCCCCTGAGTCCAAAAAAGTGTTTTTATTCAAAATGTCTGTCTTTATGTCTGTATGTCAATATGTATACAAAGCTATAGCGAAAACTATTCAATAAATTTCAAACAAATTTGCACCAGATATGTCAAGTAGGCCTGTATAGATGCAAGAAAAACGGTTCTGAAAATTTTTGAAAAACAACCCTCTTTTTGGCAAAAAAAACCGAAAAAAGCAGTTATTATATTTTTATAAAAAAAACTTCTGTAACGATTTTGATAAAATTTGGTTTATTTGTAGCCTTTAATGTACCCTACCATATGCAAAAAACAGCATCTTTCTAAAAATTCTCGTTTAGCTAATAATAATAATAACTGATTTTGGGGTTTTTTGGCCATAAAAGGTTTTTTTTTAAATTGTTCAAAACCTTTTTCGTGCATCTATACAGGTCTAATTGACGTGTTTGGTGCAAATTTGTTCGAAATCGATAGAGTAGTTTTCTCTCTAGATAATAATAATCATATTTATTAGTTAATCTCCTACTTTAAGAAATCACCTCTCCTACCCCACTTACAAAATTATGAAGTCACAGTGAATCTGTTTGATAATTTAAATGTGTTGGTGAGAAAGTATGTGCCAGTTCCTGGTACCGTTTATTTACTTTCTCACTATATTATAGTATAGAGAAATTATAGTGATCGCAAAAAAAATCGATGTTGAGATTTTTGTGGAAATATCCGCTTTGGGACCCCTGGAGCAAAAAAAGTGTTTTTTACAAAATGTCTGTCTGTATGTCTGTATGTATGTATTACAAAGCTAGAGAGAAAACTATTCGATCAATTTCGAACAAATTTGCACCAAACATGTCAATTAGGCATATATAGATGTACGAAAAAGGGTTTTATTTTTAATAACAACCCCCTTTTGGCCGACCCCCCCCCCCCAAAAAAAATCAGTTATTTTTTTTTATAAAAAAAACAACTCTAACGATTTTGATCAAATTTGGCTTATTTGTAGTCCTTAATGTACCCTACCATAAGCAGAAACCCGCATCTTTCTAAAAATTCTTCTTTAGCTAATAATAATAACTGAATTTTGGGGGTTGTTTGGCCAAAAAGGGGGTTGTTTTTCGAAATTTTTCAAAACCTATTTTCGCGCATCTATACAGGCCTAATAGACGTGTTTTGTGTAAATTTGTTCGAAATCGATCGAATAGTTTTCTCTCTAGCTAATAATAATAATATTTATTAGTTAATCTCTACTTTAATATCACCTCTCCTACCCCTCCTACAATATTGAAGTCACACAATGCATCTGTTTAATAATTTAAATATGTTTGTGAGAAAGTATGTGCCAGTTCCTGGTACCGTTTATTTTTTTAACAATTATAAATATATATTTATAAACTTTAATTTAAAATACTTTTCTGTATTAAATAGTGTTAAGGAATAGTAAAATAGCCTTGTATATAATTTGTCCTGCCAAGGTAGTTCAGTTTTAAAATATACCAAACAATATAATAAAAGTCATCTAAAAATATACCAAATTTATTACTTACTTGAGGACGCAATGTCCTGCCGTCATTACGTATCTATCATTGATCACAGATGCGCCACAGTGTTGTTTCTTGCGGTACAGGAGTAATGCTTGCCAGGGAAATTCGTGAGGTTTAGTCTCTGCACCTCCGATGATTCTTGTGCTGAGTGTTTCATGAGGATAAGGTAGTCCGCATTCTAATATTTAAAAATGTACAAACAGTAACATGAGTTACAATTATAATGACTTATATAATAACTACGAATTGATCCCGAGATGTGTATTTGTATAAAATTTTTTAAATATCAAATTGTACATTATTAATAAATGTTCAAAGAAGGTCAGTTTAGTATTGTCAGGGTTGAGGTTATAAGTGTTATCAAGTAAGCAATCTAAATCTTATGTATGTTTAAGATGCAAGGGCTTTGTATTTAAGGGTCTGCTGTAACGGCGGCCATATTGGATTTTTATCCCATAAGAGCAATGTTAAATTTCAAATCATTTATTTCATTTATTTTTTATCATAAAATTGTTTGCAAGGTCTTATTTTAAGCACAATCACAATACGCATCCATTTTGCAATTTAGATTTTCTTAAATGCTTTTCTTTTGTTATGTAATTGACATTTTGTAAGTACAAAGTTGATACAAAATTAATAATGAAAAGTAATCTGCAAGCCGATCCGAAATTTATAAAGAATATTCAGTTTTATTTTATAAAGAATATTCAGTTTTTTTTTTCAGCACTCAATTACAAAAGATGGATTTATAAAATGGTTTGAAATGAGGCAGTGTCAAAGCGCTCAGCTGCAAGAAATTGCACTGTTTAGATACGGTTATAGAGAGAAGCGTTTGCGTTTCCAGTTGCTTTCTCGTTTACTGGAGCAGACCCTTAATGCTGATTGTTCGCATTTTTTATTTTCTGAAAGAGCTTTACATAGGCCTACGCTTTTTAAAATATTTCAGTTTTATATGGGACAAAGTATACAGTTTTTCAAGCTTAATTGGGATGAGGTAAATACTTTAAGGGTAACAGTTCAAACGTTATTTATATTTAAGAAATTAAATACTGTAAACACATTTTATAATTTCATTATTTAAATTTGTTTAACAAAATAAATGATTTTACAAAATAAAAATAAAGTTGTCAATCTATTGACTTCGTTTTGAGAATAATAATAATAATAATAATATTCCCTTAAGGGCATCAGGTAAGTATTTAAATAAATATTTAATATTAATAATAATCCTAATAATAATAATAATAATATTAAGTAAATATTTAATATTTAAATATTTTTATATGTAAAAAGATACTTAGATGTGTACTTCCCATAAAAATAAATTTAATACTTACTGCAGCCCACATTGGTTGATCTCCGTATCTGAAAATGTATAAAATTACGTCATATTTAAAAATCGTATATTCCTATAATTTTTCTACAATTCGTTCAAATTAAGTACTTATAGTATTTTTTATTAAGTTAACTAAAACGCACTTTGGTGCAGCTTCCATCACGACGTATTTTGACGTGAGCTGTACTAATAGAATGCAGTCATGTTTCATAATTTTTTCACATAATGTTCGATATTCTATAGTTTTCGTAAATATTTTAGATTAATACCTCTCGCACCATCGGGGAGTTTACAAAATTTCAGCGTTACGTTTGGAATTGGAGTGGGGAAAGGGATTATAGGAAAATGTTCGTAAAAGTATTTAAAACTACATATCGCACAATCATTTAAAAATAGTTTTAAAAACAAGCGTTTTCCAAAGACACCCATATAACCGTGCCATACAATATTTATTTTTGGGTTCCAAATTTGTTTTTAGTTCTGATTATTAAAATAGAAGCGGGTTAGAATGTTTTATATTTATTATGCCATATTTTGTTAACTATGATACCTTTGTCCGCTCTGGAAAAATCAACTGACAGACAGGCAGACATATAGACAGACAGACAGATTACAACAACACAATAGTAATTTATCTGTTATTCGTTAATCTTTGGTAAGCTTCACTTACGAATCTCAATTACCAAAATTACAAATATATCACAGTAATAAACTTACATTACTTGATACATATCTTATCTAGATTATATATTTTAAAATAATTAAAGACACAATTTGCAGTAAAAGAAATCTAGATTCTTTAATCAACAAGTAAAAGAATTATATTCAACATTAGTTAAGATCGTTTTGATATAAAATACCAATTATAAGTGTATTTATAATTCAATAAATATTGTTCGTTATTGTTGATTGGTTAACGAAACAAGCAAACTTTATCTCGGTGGGGTTAGTGCCGTCTTTTCCCAAGTTTAATTTGATATCCTAATGGAAGAAATATTATAATACATAGTTTTATTAATAGAAACAAAAGGTAAAGAAAATAGTAAATCATTATTAGTAAGTAGCAAATTTGTATGATATAGTTATGGGTGAATGAAATTATGTAATAGGGAATGCTTAGTTCATAGTTCTTATCACAATGATACGTTGTTTCGACGTGAAATAATGTTCGTTGGGTTCTAGTTTATATTAATAGTTTGTGTGGTTTCACCACTAGGCCTAATATGTAAAAAAAAGAACGCAACCTATATGTAATTAGAATGGCCTCACCAAATTTTTATCGATTCTTCTTTATCGTTTTAACTTGGAATTGGGTTATACTTGATCAGATCTGTATCTTCGGTTCTTCTTCCAATCTTGTTGGTTGTCTTGAATGGTTAAATTGGGTCCGAAAATATCTAATTTATTAAATTGTGTAGCACAAACCAATTCAGAAACTGCTTACTTTGGCAGCTTTTACAAGAATAATCATTTTTTCACTGTTGTTACACTCCGGAACTTTTACACACTTGCCTACTAAATATATACACTTCGGGTGGTGGTGTTTGTATACTAAGGGTTTATGAATGAAGTGGTTAAACAAATTTCTCTTTTCGAGTATAAAATTGTTTTTTGAAAAGTGCAATCATTAAAAGAATAATTAATAGTTATTTTATAGTGGGAAATAATAGATAAATTGAATAAAATACTTAAATAACTCCATATTACTGGTACCTCTTTTATAATCTAGTTTTTTTTATGTTCAAAACCTAAAGAAACTAAATCATCTGATGTAAATTCACGATCCAATCACAGGTAAGTTCTTCCGTCGTGAAGCGTGGCTACCGAAAGAAGATGTCTTCGGCAGTACGTTGTAAATGATTTTTTAAGTTGGTTTTCCAATTGTCCCGTTCTAACGGTGTATATTTGTTAATTTCTTCAAAGACTTTTTGTGTGTAAAAGGGTTCATTCTGTTTATAGACTATGTCGGTTTTTCTTCAGAGTTTATGGTTTTCATGTAAATTGAATTTTAATGACGGTTTCCGCTTTAAACTTATTATTCGATAGACGAAAGTCTTGACTTTCAAATAGAGATAATTAATGAATAATTTAATATTAGATTAAGGTATTAATTTTCTTAGATTGGTATGATAATTTTGCGTGATTTTGATATGGGAAGTACAGGTCGAAAATATCGGGAATTAATATTAATTGGTTTATTTCAGTTTCGAAAACCGGGTTAATTAACAATTTGCAGCTTTTTTTCTGGAAGTTCGCATATTCTCCACTACGGGTCGTTAGGCTACACTAATCTAATGAATGGCATCTTTCCTCTGGTTGTTTTTTAATAGAACTTCCGATATTCATACATTTAAATTTTAATATATTATATATTTTGAATTGTTATAAGATAGATATACATACAGATAGACAGTCAGTCAGACAGACTGACGGATAGACAGATAGGCAGACAGAAAGAAAACAGGCAGATAAACATACAGACAGATTTACAGACATATAGATAGACATAAGTTTAGGCAGCCAGACAGATAGATAGACAAACATACAGATAGACAGAAAGACAAATAGATAGATAGACAGGCAGACAGATAGACAGACATACAGGTAGACAGAAAAACATATAGATAGACAGATTGATAGACAAATAGGCAGACAGACAGGTAGATAGACTAATGGATAGACAGATTGACAGACATACAAATAGACAGACAACCAGATAAACAGACAGGCAACCTAGAAATCCTAAAATGGTCCCGTGTTTTCTTTTAAGGTTCAAAACCGTAAAAGTCTGCACTTGATTATTTCACTGACTGGTCATATTGAATTAGTATATTATTTTTTTTATTAGTCCTTCATTAGTAAAAGTAGGCCTATTATTGACCTAGCGTAAGCAAGGTCTCCGTTTTAACTCGACCGTTCGGCATTTCGTCTGTGTGTCTGTGTACCTGTGTGTCTGTGTGTCTGTCTCACGATTACGGCCAAACGCCTTGACCGATTTTGATTATTTTTTGCATGAATGTTCCTTATTCCTAGGCCGAGCCATGTATATATACGGTTTTTTTTCCATTTTTCATTTTTAACCCCTTAAATAAAATCAAAATGGCGGCCGGACCGTTCCTCTCAGTGTAAGCTCTTTTCCAAAGCCAGTTTGTGGCTTAACCGTAAGTCGAATTTAAAAACTAATAACATTTTGCTAAAAGCAAATTAAATTTAAACAAAATTGTATTCTTAATTTTTTTCCGTATCTCTAACGGTAAGATCACAAAATGGCCGTAAACTTAGAATTTGTTAAAAATCGTCCAAGTTTTTGTGCTTTAACCATGTTTTTATACGTTTATTCTAAACCAATTCAAAAGTGTTCCATAGATTTTTTGTAGATAAAGGTTTAAAGAATTCATATATACCAGTAAACAAATGATTGAAGTAAAATTAAAAAAGTTATTAACTCAAGAAACAAGCATGTTCAGTAACGAAAGGAAAAGGTTCAACTTTAGGCTTACATAAAAAGTGAAAACATTTTTTGTAATTATTGTCATATTTGTAAAAAAGTTTCGTAATTTAGTTCTAAATAGAACTGTATATTTATCAATTTCAAATTTCTTTTTTTGAAAACACCAGTTTTTATGTTCGTACTACAAGACTGCTAACAAAACTAGGCCTAATTTTGAATAGTAATTTAGGAATACTATATCCTTTGCCCCAAAATGACATATTATTATAAGAAAGTATAGAGAATAAATCAAAGAATTGAACTGTATACTTGTAAATTATTATTCCATAAAAGTAATTGACTTTAATTGAATTACAAAATGAGATGAAACAAATGAAACCTCTCGGCGATAAAGCACATACAAAAAATTACCGTGACACAGCGTGGAAAGTGTTGGTACATGGGTTGAGATCACTATCACGACGCTGTAACATAGTTTGTTTTCGTTATTCTAATATTGGAATATGATATGGAACTGTAAATACATTGTTAGGTTTTAGTTATTTAAGTATGTAAATATTTAATTCTATGTTTTCCCTTAATAACGCGATGTTTTTAGCTACCTTACGCATTATTAACCTACATAAAACGCATGCCCCCTAAAAGAAAATCTTTAGCAGTTAAAGCTCAAGAAAAGGAAAAAACGAGAACTAGAAACACCGGAATCGCGGCAATTGCAAAATAATGTTTCACTGGCTAAACCTTCTGCTTTCTTCCTTACTGGCACAATATTTTGAACCTAAGCTCGAAACCACATTTGTTATTTCAACGAGCGAGGTCTACTGTTCACAGAACTACTAGTAGAATTAATTTAACTTTATAAGTCCAGTCAAATGGTAGTTGCATGTGGACAAAATTAAAGTAGTTGGTTTCTGTGCGGTTCTATATGTTTTTGGGGCGCTGAATCCAAATTTGAAGTTGGAAAACAAAGTTCCCTTTATCGTTAGCGAAATTTTAGCACTTTTTCAGTTCATTTTATCAACAACACAACCCTTTACAAAATTGAAGAAGGGACAATTTGTATATGAATTTCATCAGTAGTTTTTGAATGAACGGGTGAGGAGCTAGAGCAAGTTTAAAATTGACGAAATTTGCGTACTTTGCAAAAAAAAAAAAACGTGTTATTCATCGGTTTTCGCAGAGAACTCATAGTCTATGCATTTATCGAAGAAACGCACTGTGAAGAATAGCATTAAATTTTGACTTTAATTTGCGAGAAGTTGAGTAGGCGTTAGAGCGTTCTGACGTGGAGGAGTATTTCAGTATTTCGGTCGTAATTGCCCCACTACTTAAGTCATTAAACCATATTAATCATTTCTCCTCGTTTGATTTGTCTAATATACCTATACTTATTTTATAAAAGTACTAGAACATTTTTACCCTGCCCATCCCTCATTGATTGTGATTCGACTCTGAATCATCTGGACAAAAGAAGGAATTGTATTGCTATTTCAATTTGTAAATAGTGGGTTTCTTCGAAAAATGCATAGATTATGAGTTATCTGGCAAAATCTGCAAAAAGTGCGTGAAATTCGGTTTTCAGCAACCCAAAAATGAAATATAAATGCACAGAAACCGACTACTTGAATTTTGTCCACGAGAGGTGGTTTTTCGCTACCAGTTTTACTGGGCTAATTTGTTTACTTTGAAATACATCAAAAACGGAATATTGTTGATTATTATCTATCCTACTTTTACATGTAAAAAATATATTTGTTTCTCTTATACGATGTATGAGTATAAAATACCTTCAGAATAACACCAGCAATGTTAGTAAGCTTGTATTACTGGAAAAATAAAAGTTTGAAAACTAAATTAATGTATTTTAAATAAAAGTATACAATTTTAAAAGTTGAAACGAACAGGTTAGCTGCTTCAAAATAAGATTCCAGCAAGGATTGGGCTGGTAGCCAGTTGATGATAAAGCTGGTTTTACTATTTAAAACATTATAAGTAATTTGATAAATCATTGAATGAAATATTTGTCTCTTACCCGAAATTGATGTGTCAGTATTGAATTTTGTAAAAGCAGAAGAGATAACCGCAGAAACCCTGTCTTCATAGTTTGGGTCAACGAGTTTGAGAAAAGAAATATATGGTATTTATTTTATTTCGCTTGCATTATCGGTCAGTCTACCCTTCACAAAATAACTGTGTTATTTTTTACTGCTTTGAGCAACAATAGACCAATTTACATAACTGTGAAATTGCAAATGAAATTAGATCGTTAAATCTGAAAGACATTATAATTGTATTTAATGTCATTTTGTTACGTACAAAATTGTTATTATGATTATTGAATACGATCATTTTGTTGCGTACAATCTGAATAAACCATAACTAAGCAAATTGCAACAATGCAAAATCACAAAATTGCTACTTTTATTGGTTCAACTTTTCAGCTAGTATAGGCTCTAGTAGGCCTAATCGTTAGCAGTCAATAATAATTTAAAGTTTTACTTTTATTGGTGTATGTGATGGTCAGGGATAGAAGCCTGAAAGAAATCACAGCAGTTGGTAGTGACTGCTCTTTAAGTTTTGATCATTGGAGGCTAAACAATTTTCCAGAAATCAAATTATAATTGTAAACACAAATAAAGATTCATCTAAACTACCAGTGTTGCATACCGTAGTAATATTTGATTTGGTACGGTATGTTGTGCCAAAAAATTTAGTGTAATTTATTTTTTTGTTATTAAGATTTTGTGACGTATCTTATTCAGTTGTGTTGTCTAAAAGATAAATAACTAATTCGACCACGCAGCTGAATCGCTGACGTGAATTGAGCGAATTTCCAAAATTAAGTTTATATGGTTTTAGGGTTTTAACCATAAATTTGGGAAATTGGTTTACTCACTAAGGCACTGAATAGCTGCCCATGTGTTTGAAATATATTAGTAGAATTTGTTGTGCCTAAGCCTTCAGCGAGATTTCACCTCGACGTTGTAGCCTTGGGCTATGAAGTGCTTCGCTTCACTCGCAGCGTTCAAATTCCACGTTTATTAATGGTATTTTTATGGTGGAACCGGGAAAATTATTATCACGTGGAACGGGGTATTTTTATGGGATTTTAAGTTTTGATCGATTTTTGGAGAAACAAGCGAGCTATAATGTGGTGTAAAAAACAAAATGTGCAGAATAATATTCTACTTAAACCTTTATGCTTTTGGGGGGCTTGAGGGGTTTAAGGAGGTTAACAACTTAAAATATAAAGGTAGGTCCATGTAATATACTATTCAAAAGCTTATTAAAAGAGAAACATAAAGGTGCAAACTAAAGCTTATATATTTCTTCGTTTCAAATTAATGGACAATCAAAGTTCTGGAAAATGATATTGTTATCATAGCATCAAAGCAGGTTATTAATCTGTTAATATTTAGAATAAGTAGGTTGTTTGTTATTTTCCAGAACCCCCTTACCTCCTTAAGCCCCTCAAAATCATAGAGGGTCAAAAGATTTTTCCTGTTATGCAATACAAGATATATATAAAGTTTTGTTAACTGATTTTCAGTAACAAAAATAACGAGGGGGGTTAAAGGGACTTTATGAACACTCTGTGTGTGTATGTATATTTATATATATGTAAGCTTTTAAATTATATGCCACACAACGATATTTGGGAGTATTTAAAATTTTTGAGTTACCGTCATTTTGATTTTTTCAAAATTGATTTCGAGTGGATCAACCAAATATCGTTGAGTGGCATATCGTTTAAAGCTTATTTAATTATAAATCCAAAAAGAATAACAATAAATATTTAAAAAATAATAGTACAGCAAAATGGGGCAAAATCAGAAAACACGATTTCATTGTTTTTTTTTGCCACCATTTTTAATCGGTTAAAGATATGGATGTGCAAATTTCACCGTTGTTTTCTTTTAAAAATCTACATCGAAATGATGTATCACATGACCACCTTCCCAATTTAAAAAACAAAGTTACATTCAAAATGGCGGATATAAGATAGCGGATAATTTTTTGAAATCTTAATAAAATAGTATTTTTTACTTAGAGTAGGTTCCTCAGTCACATTAACCTTTAACTTTTCCTTATATACGTAATATTAAACCGTTTCCAGACTTTCCGAACACCTGGTATGTTACATCAAAAGCTTGAACAATGGAACATATTAGCATTTCATGACCTCTATAAGAAAACACGGAAATATTAAGTAACCTTATTTTACTGTGGGCTTTTATTCTTTCATTTTTGTAAGTTAAGATTTACCTCTGGGGTTAGATATTATCTGTAATTCTTTATAATATTTAAATAACTATTGTTCTATATTCTATTGTTTTACTGTGGTTATTAACTAAACAATGTTAGTTTTTAACATTAAAATTATATAATTTTCCGTTATACTAATTGTAGTAAAAATAAAAAATAAAAGGTGATTTCATCAAATTTTTTACTTTTACGTATAACAGTGGTTAAAAATTATATTATTTGATAGTTTGACTACTTTGAGGTTAGTAGCAGGAGTTTTGAAATAGATTTTCATAGCGCATAAAACAGAAAACCAAATTACCAAACAATTTTAATAATATGTTAATAAGTAGCCTATATTACCCCAGAGGATATTATGTTACAAGTCCGGAACACGTAGTTCGGATGAGTCTCGTACGATACATCATGCTACTCTATAAAAAAATAGAACAAATATTTATTTCGTAGCAGGAAATCAACACTGTAATTAATACAAATAAACTTATTAAACGTAAGAAAATCAACACTATAATTAATACAAATCAAGTTATTAAACATAAGGAAATCAACACTGTAATTCATACAAATCAATTTATTAAACGTAAGGAAATCAACACTGTAATAAATACAAATCAAGTTATTAAACGTAAGGAAACCAACACTATAATTATTAAAAATCAAGTTATTAACGTAAGAAATCAACACTACAATACAAATCAAGTTATTACAAATAAATTTATTAAACGTAAGGAAATCAACACTAAAATTAATACAAATTAAGTTATTAAACATAAAGAAATCAACACTGTAATAAATACAAATCAAGGTATTAAACGTAAGGAAATCAACACTACAATTAATAACAATTAAGTTATTAAACATAAGGAAACCAACACTGTAGTTAACACAAATCAAGGTATTAAACTTAAGGAAATCAACACTACAATTAATAACAATGAAGTTATTAAACGTA
>JAGFPH010000082.1:993047-1040461 GCA_018207615.1 Philaenus spumarius
AATCATAAGGAAATTAACACTGTAATTAATACAAATCAAGTTATTAATCTTAAGGAAATCAACACTATAATTAATACAAATCAAGTTATATAAACAACAGTTATATAAAATTAGTGTTTATAGTGAAACAATACAGCCAATTTCAACGTAATGTTTATAGATTTAAAGTGCAATGTGAATTATTAGATATTATGTTTATGTGTTGAGGTTATTTTTATTAGCGAATTTCCATAGGAAAGATGGTCTATTGCAATGACCCTTATGGTCGGGCGTAGTAAATGAGCACCAATCATGGGCTGTTTATTGGAGAAGAGAAACATTAAGTACGTTTTTTGTCAGGAAGTATATGTTTTTGCAATTTTTCGTACTGGAATGAAACTTTTTTGAGTTTTACCTAAACAAATAAATGTAAGATATTATTCTGTACATTTTTTTTACACTAACTTGTAGCTTGCTTGGTTCTACATTACGAGAAGTAACAGCATGTAATGAAATCAGCTGATTCTATTACTGGTCACTTCTGTAGTTAGGTGTTTTCCTGACTAAATGCATCTATTGAAAGTTGATGAAATTGAAGTAGTATGACGTAAACATTTTAACAAAAGAGTAATAACAATAATGAATTACCGCCTCAATAATTATTTTAGAAACTTCTAATCGTAATGGTTCTACAATTACACAGGCAAGGGAGATGAAGGTGATGCATCATCAAAGAGATTAGTTTTTGTTAAATGTAGCATACTGCATATTTTATAATAAACCTTGAGCTTGAAAAGTGAGAAGGAATTATTTAAGAATATATACAATAATAATATATCTAATAATTAAACGCATTTCAATGACAAAGTCGTCATCATCAGGTTTTATAATTTGTTAGCTGTAGCTAATGTTACCACTAAGGATGACGAATTTGCCTTTGAAACGCGTTTGATTATTAAAAGAATGTGTATCAGAATTATTGTTGCTGATATTATTCTTAGATAGTACAACTATTCCTGTCTAAGAGTACATATATAACATTAGGTGGTTTTTTTATTAATTGGTGTTGAAAAAATAAAGTCTGTGCACACGTAACTTTTTTAACGCTTCACTCATTGTACGTTTTACTACACAATATAAGCATGTGCCCACCATGGTAACAATATCAATTTAAAATTTATTTGTAACATAACAGGTGAATCTGTAAAAACAATTACACTGCAAGTTTTAACATATCAAAAGTTAGTGCAGTATAGCATGTTTTTAACTTTAGGGAATTTTTCAGGTTCTATGAGAGAAAACGTAATATCGTTCGTCAGCTTATTTATGATTTTGTATTCTTAAATTTTGAGTTTAAAAATTAAACTGTGTGGTTTTCTTAACTTTTTCACTTTATACCTGGAGTGTGACGCACGTAATCCGCACCAGTAACTACAAGTATGAAACTGCGCAACATACTGGGTGACCATGCTAAACATTACTCCTTTCTGATTCCCAATCTTAAGTAAGTACAGTAATATCATATATTAAATTCAGGTTATCTTAAACATATATACTTCGAGTTCAGTCAATATGTACTAAAAATGGATAGAAAAAACGGAACTTTCTGAAACTTTGGGGTGTTGTTTGTGACTAACTAGTAGTGATAAATCCAAAAGATCGCCCTAATTAACCTCAGGGGGCCAACCACTTTGACCACTCTATTCACTTTTGCAGTGCGTTAAATTTCCTACAATTTGCACTACTCAAACTTATATTTTGACCGCATACTTACCGAGATACTTACAGAGGTTCAAAAATGTGCAAAAAATACAAAAAATGGCAAACAACGCCAGTTAAGGTTGGTTTTTGCTACGTACCTTGCATTATAAATAATATTGAATGACATAATGGTTATTCATACATAGTACAATGTTAGTGTTACAATTAATTGTTAGAGTGATCAAAGTCGTAGGATGCAAGGACAAAATGTTATAGCCCGAAAACTGAAAAGTCAAAAAAATCGCCTCCTGTTTTTTGCCTCCCGAAGTTAGCAATCAGGGCGATCTTTTGGATTTATTACTACTGGTTGGTCACAAACAACACCCAAACAAGTTTCAGAAATTTCAGATTTTTTCCAACCTGAAATGTTCATATTAACTGGACTAAATCAATACTTCATTCGATCAATATTTTTGAATATAATAAGTAATTATAGATTTCCTTGCAAAGTTTCATCAGTTAACATTTTTAAATCATATATACTAATATTATAAAGAGGTAAAGTTTGTTTTTTTGTTTGTTTGTTCGTATGTAGCGGGTAATCTCTGGCACTACTGAACCGATTGAAAAAATAGTTTTACTAATAAAAAGCCTATCCCTGAGTAACATAGGCTATAATTCATTTCGATAAAAACCTTTTTTTATTTCAATATTTGTAAATTTAGTCGGAAAGAATTCTTAGGTTAGGCCTAGAATGATAAACCAATACATGTATTTATATTCATTACCATAGCAACCAATTGAATAAAATAACAAATAATATATTATAGAGCTGTTTGCTCCTATATTTCCATTAACAGCTGATTTCAAAATTTGAAGCAATTATTTTTGTATTTCTAGCTTTTAGATTAGGGTTTTAAAGTGTAGACCTGAGCCATGATTGTTCTTTTAATCATTATTATAACTGTTATTATGTAATATAAGAAATAATTTTATTTTAACATTTAACATTATTTGCCATCTTAGTTTTGATGTTATTATTAATCCTACACCTTTATTATAAATAAAACATAACATATGTTTTTAAAAGGTTCTATTGGGGGTTGGCGTGCGGAGAACGCAGGGATCTCCCCTAGTATTTTATAATTTGCTAACTTTTCATAATTAGATTCGTTAATGCCAATGAAATGATAACCTATAAATAATGATCATTACATTTTCAATTTACTAAATAAATCAAAATATGTGAATAAAGTCAATCATAATCAACAATAAACTAAACAATCTCGAGATGCAATGTTAATATATCACGTGGTTGCCAATTACAGCTTTGGTGTTCCTTCAATTGTTAAGAAAGCAAATATTTAACTTTTCGGTTTGTCAAATGGTGTACCAAGTAATTGAAGGCGCAATCTACAATCGAAAGAGATATTATTAGTAGGCTTGTACTTGAGCAGTAGGAATACGAAATAATGACGTAGGATCAAATTCTTCTAATTAGTTATTCTACTTTCCTTTCAAGTCTTAAGTTATACTTATTTTAAAAATAATCCTAAAATAAAATTGATCAATTTTTGTCAATAAAGGCGATAAACGTTAGCTATTATCCACAACCTTTACAACTTTCAGAAACAACAAATTGAACACACTAAGAGGTGAGGATGTAATTGTTCGGGATATATAATGAGATAGAAAACTAGGATGTAGAAAATAGTTAATACTGGATAATTCTATACATTTTAATAGTTGAATTGTAAGTGTTTATCTATGTTAAGCGTCAAGCCAAATAATACTGCTAGATATACCTCTAAGTTTCAGGTACATTTTTACTGCTCATACACATTATTACTTAAACATCTAAAGGATGTATTCAGTTCAAGACAAGTGAACAGTATTACACATTTTATTGTTCACGAAAATATGGAAAACATTGCAATGCAGATAAAATATTTTTTAAATTTTTCTTTAACTTATTTTGCGTTTTGAAATAGAAAAAGCTAAATTAGTAAACAAAATTTCAAAAGTAGGGTTCTTGGAAAATAAAAAAACTATTATAAATCCAACATGTAGAAAAAAATATTCTTTACATGAACAAATAAAAAAATCCTCCTAAAAACAATGTTTTGGGGGTAAAACAACAAAAATGAGAAATTTGCAAAAAACTACCTATACATATTGAAAACTCTAAATGTATCCAATTTAAGTAAAACATTGTATATTTTATTATTTAGGAACGTATGGAAAACATTGCCGTGTAGAAAAAATATTTAAATAATTTTCCTAAATTTTTTTGCGTTTGAACGGACAAAATAAATAAATTTGTAAACTAAGTTTTAAAAGTAAAGGTTTTGGAAAAATACTAAAAATTGTTTAGTTATAAATACAAAATATGTAGAGTGTAGGAAAAAACATTTTTTACATAAAATAATTAAAAAATTACTTCCTAAAAAAGCAATTTGTAAAAACTTGATTCTAGGTTATTTGAATTTATAAAAATGAAATAATATAAACTAGGTCTATGTATTGCAACTAATAAAATATTTTTTATTATTTATACCTACCAGTATTTATAAAAAATGCTTTATAATCCTGAAATACAAATCATTGTTTAGAATATGGCTTCTTTTTGCAAACAAAAAGGCCTAGGCCTATAAGTAATTATATTGCAACTTCTTATAATTGAAATATAATTAAATACTTTACTTCACTTCTCTATTAAAAAACTCACTAATTCAAAATAATTAAAAATAACTAACACAAATCGACAAACAAATTCACTACACACTCATTTACAACGTAAGGCACAATACAATGGTGACACGAGGATGAGAATAAAACGTCTTTTCAAAGCGGATGTGTCTACAAATAATTTCTACCATCAGCTGTCAAACTTATATGCCTTTGTGGGAATTTTTTCTACGAAGAAAATGGTGTACAATAGATAACTAATTCGCCAATATTAGTCATAGATAAACATCAAAAACCCAATACTTGTTTTTTACTGTCAAAACATAGTCGAAAACATAGACTGATTTAAAAATCCATACCTCAGCCAAAGAAGTAGACGTGATTCCAAAAAAAAAAAAAAAAAAAAAAATCTGACTGGAAAGATCAGGACTCTTTCTATGTAATGACATAGGCTAACGAACTTGTTTGTCAGACAATATTTTTAGTCTATGATAAGATAAAAGGAAAACACCGTTTATTTCTTTCTGTCACGAGACAGACTAACATTGTCCTCATGTTTTGAACTTTTGTGTATTTTTGCGAGATGGGTATAAGTCATAGTGTAGTAAACTATATACCAAATTAATCGTCAGAATGTCCTCAGTATAATGAAATATAATATGACATACTATTATTTTTGATGCACCAATTTTGATTTAAATGTACTGACTAGAATTCTCGTAGCCTGATACTTGGATGCCGGTATGTAGCCGCACGCAATCGACTAGTATACTAGTCGCCTGACGCTTATAGGGTTTTAAACTAACATGTTAGTGTAGTGTACCAATAGAACTCTATTAATACAGAGTCCTATGGACGTACCTTGTGATCACTGGAGCGGTGTGAAGGCCAAACGTCCACTCTGCGCTGGTTGCAATTGCTGGTATGAAGAACTGTCCACACAACACATAGATACACACCTTATGAATTATACTATTTATTATAAAGACCAGATTTAGAATCTTTGTCCAATATTTTGGAAGGCCACGCGGGCTATTGCTTTTAAAGTTTACAAGCGAGAACATTAAGAACCGTAATCTGAAGTAATTTTATAGATTAGGATTTAGTAGGCTTTGTTTAACACAACAAATTTATTGAATAAATGCTGGAGTTACACCATTTTCACACGTAATAGAAAAAAGCTTAATGTATAAGTTTATGCAGCGTACTCAAATATGTAAAAAAGTGATTTATACCATTTTTGCTTCAAACGGCACATATATGGTTAGCAGAGTTGTGCTGTGATATGTTGTAGCAGATAGAAGTTGGCCTACTTGAAAGCCGTAGTTCATGGAAGTCTAGAGTAAAGTGAGTAATAAACAATGTTAATTAAAATAATTCGTCATTACTTACGACTTAAACGTTTTCAGCGACAAAATATTACGTCATCAGTGTATAATGGAACTAGAAACGTTTTGAAATCGTTGCAGTAGTTTCCGAAATAAAATCATTTTGTAGCTGTTGAAAAAAACGGTACTAGGAACTGGCACACATTTTCTCACAAACATATTTAACTTACTAAACAGATTCGCTGTGACTTCATAATTGCAGGTGGGGTAGGAGAGGTGATTTATTAAAGTAGGAGATTAACTAATAAATATTATTATTATTATCCAGAGAGAAAACTAATAGATCGATTTCGAACAAATTTGCACCAAACATGTCAAAAACCCTGCAGGTATAGGCCTGTATAGATGCACGAAAAAAGTTTTTGAAAATTTTTGAAAAACAACCCCCTTTATGGCCAAAAATCCCCAAAAAATCAGTTATTATTATTATTATCAGCTAAACGAGAATTTTTTGAAAGATGCAGTTTTTCATATGGTAGGGTATATTAAAGGCTACAAATAAGCCAAATTTTATCAAAATCGTTAGAGCCGTTTTTTTATATGAAAAAATAATAACTGATTTTTTGGGTTTTTTTGCCGAAAAGGGGGTTGTTTTTCAAAATTTATCAATACCGTTTTCCGTGCATCTATACAGGCCTACTTGACATGTCTGGTTTGTTTAAAATCGATCGAATCGCTCTAGCTTTGTATACATACAGACAGACATTTTGTAAAAACCACTTTTTTGGACTCAGGGGGTCGTAAAACGGATATTTCCACAAAAATCTCAACATCGATTTTTTACGATCACTATACTTTCTCTATACTATAGTATAGTGAGAAAGTTAAAGGCAACGCTGAGCTTTCAAGATTGTTCCATCCTAACATTTTAAGTGTTTGGGCCAATTTTGGTGGGGATTAAATATTGGAAGCCAAATACAAATATTGACTTTGTATAAAACAAACATAATAGTTGATAAAATTATATTTACAAGGCAAAATAAAATGAAAAAATTATAAAAAGAAGAAAATAAATAACAACATCTTAGTCAAATTATAAGACCAGTAGTACGAAAATATAAGAACAAGTAAAAAGAAGATTGGCCACCTAAGGATACTGGAAAATAATAGACTTTCAACTACCAGGAAACAGAAAGACAAATAGTGTCGGCAAAAGATGTTCACGAGATCTGGAAGTCGGAAGTATAGAAAAGAATCATCAGAAGATCTAATGACGACAAAGAAACAAGAAATTTAAAGACAATCACCGGTTGAAGGGACAGACAGAGAAGAATTTGTTGTGGACGAAGGAGTTAAAGTGTTAACGTAACCAATGGTGGGCTGAAACGAATTTTAAAAACGTACATCAAATACATAAAATAAAAAATATTTTCGTAATTTAATATTAATTATTATTTTTAAATATCAACAAATTCTTAAAACATGTAAAAAAAATGTTTTGATACACCACTTTAAAACCAGACATTTAAAACAACCTGTTTTCAATAATAATTAATTTTACATACTTTTAAATTTTTTTTCGGGGCAATTGCCATTATTTGAGTTTAAAAACATAAATAAATCAATTAGAAAACAAAATGTAGAACCATACGTAACCTGCCTTACAAAAAACAAAGAAATAGTGCTAGATGCCGCACACTGGCGCCCAAGTTCTTTGCGCATAAATTTTCACGAAATGCAACGTATATTTTAGGTAAAAGGTCTTTCTTACATAAACAGAAATATTTTGTGTTAATACTATTTCAAACAAAATAAAAACCTTCACATGATTTAGTTTATTAGTTTAAAATATTGTACATTCAACAATGTCTACTTCATAGAATACAACTAGAACACAGAATCTCTCAACTGTGATTAACTCAAACGCTTTCAATAACAAAGTCGTCATCTTCAGGGATGCACGAGCTACAATAATCAAACGTAGGCCTATTAGTTGTGAGATTTTGTGTTCAAATTTTATTCTATCAAATTCGGTCTCAGATTGGTTAAATATCTCAGACCATATTTTTATCACGTTTATTTTACTTTCTCACTATACTATAGTTATAGAGAAAGTATAGTGGTCGAAAAAAATCGTGGTTGAGATTTTTGCGGAAATATCCGTTTTGGGACTCCCTGAGTTAAAAAAAGTGGTTTTTACAAAATTTCTGTCTGTATGTGTACAAAGCTAGTGAGAAAACTATTCTATCGATTTGGAAAAAAATTTCACCAAACATGTCAATTGGGCCTGTATAGATGCACGAAAAAAGGTTTTGAAAAACAACTCCCTTTTTGGCCAAAAAAATTACCAAAAAATTTATTATTTTTTTATAAAAAAACGGCTCTAGCGATTTTGATAAAATTTGGCTTATTTGTAGTCCTTAATGTGGCCTACCATATGCAAAAACCCGCGTCTTTCTAAAAATTCTCGTTTAGCTATTAATAATAGTAATAACTGATGTTTTTTGGGGTTTTTGGTCGAAAAGGGGGTTGTTTTTCAAAAATTTTCAAAACCTTTTTTCGTACATCTATACAGACCTAATTGACGTGTTTGGTGCAAGTTTGTTCGAAATCGATCGAATAGTTTTCTTTGTAGCTAATAATAATAACATTTATTAGTTAATCTCCTACTTTAATATCATCTCTCCTACCCCTCCTGCAATTATGAAGTCACAGTGAATTTGTTTCATAATTTAAATATGTTTGTGAGAAAGTATGTGCCAGTTCTTGGTACCATTTATTTACACTGTCAAACTGACTTTAATTTCCTTAGTTAATTTTCAGCCAATTCTTATTTTAAAACACTCATAATGCACCAAGATAATTTTTCAAAGCTTGTGACCTTGATGAGCCATTTCAAAACATTGTGATAGTATACAACTGGTTGCTATTGTAATATATGTAATTAGTATGGAAACAAAACGGCCTTTGTAAATTTTAGTTTTATAATTTAGAAGTTAATAATTTACGAAGATATTACTTAATTTTGATAAAATATCTTGACGTTGTTTACAATTTAATATAATACTACTTAAGATTTTTTAAATACAAACAGTGCTAGTTAATTTTGCTTTTTTTCTTAAGATAGAGCTCTCAAATAATGATAATATATGTTTGCATTACAGAAGATTACGTCTTTTTTTTGTCGCGATTCCAAATTTATGTTTCGACTTTATTTATGCATACAAATAATTGTGATTTTGACATTTTTGGGTTAGTATGTAATGAAAAACAAGTTTGTATAAAAACATTCTTTATATCAGTATTAATTCATATAAATAAATAATTATCGTTATTATACAAGTAATAGACTGGGTCCCTTGGTGGTACATTTGAAACTTTTCTAAAATTTCAAAATAATGTAGGTTAGTTATTCAAAATGACCATTCTAGTAAACATTTTGAGATCGTATTCAAAAAAGAACTCGGTACATAACATACCATACAACATGCCTATAGTTCAGTCAAATGTGTGTGTAAAACTGAGTGATCGATGTGCCAATACCTCAAATTGTGCCACCAACTTGAAAGAAGGGTGCAACTGGATTTTGTGTATATCTCCGCAACTAAGACTCACCAAAGTGTTAAGGCTGTACAAAATCTAATTACTTAAAACCTTAATATCAATTTTTTTTAGTGGGACGTATTTTTTTAGTTACAGCGATTTAAACATTTCCCAAAGTAAACTATCATAAGTTACTATTTTTTGTTAAATACTGACATCACAAAATCAGCAAGTAACGTACTAGGTTGTTAATTCGGTTGCATTTTGACTAAGGGAAAAATAAAACCCTGATTTGTTTCTCATCACACAAGACAAATATTCTGTTTTTTTACATTGCCAGTAACGGGATTCGGGAAATACAACGTTAAAAAAGTGTAAGTGCGCCGTTAAAGCAATAAAGCAATAAAGATAAATATTTTATTTGAAATATAAAGTAAAATATAAATATCTTGAGAGTTAACGAATTTGCTGCAGTTTGGTCCTTTTATCTCAAACAGTTAATTTGTTTTTAATGTTTATGTAAAAATCACCTTCTGACAGGCATAATATTTGTATGGCATGTTTTTTCAAGTTTTTGCTTATCCTTACCCTGTAATAACTTCCTGAAAAGTTATCCTATTTTAGCTTCGGAACACCCAGTAAATAAAAACCATTTCCATAGCACGGTTCAGCGTTTATTCAGCTATTAGTCTGAAAGTATCGTCTTTACAGAAACGAGCTTCTGCAAACATTTTTGAAAATGTTTTACTCTACAATTTTGATTATAACCATTTTAATTCATCAACCGTCAGATATTTAACAAATATTGGATTTACATCTGTAAAGGACACTTTTAAATAGCAGAACTAAAAATATATGTCCCACAGAGAAAAAAACGTGGAAGATAGCCTAATCTGAATTTGTACAAAACACACTGTTCAAAATTTGTATAAGACACGTAGTTACAGAGATATACTAGAAAATCTGCTACAACAATCAGTTTAGCTAGTGAAGCTAATAACAAGATGTAAACGATAGAACCACTTAATCTATAAACCACACCCACTTGCACAGCTCGTTCTACTAGTGCCTGAAGATACAATAAAGTTAGATCTCTGTAAAAATGTTTATAGTCTATTACTTGAATAACCAATGTTTTCACATGTTTTAGAAACAATAACAGCCATCCTTTGTGTGCGAGACTATCCATGGCAGGTAGTTACTGACTCGAGTGTAAATGCCGGGTTTTTTCGGTCTTCCGCATCCTAAACCCCAGGATACAATTCCTGAAAATAACAAACAATTATTTGCTACTAAGCTACTTAATTGGTGGCGATAACAATGTCTACGATGGAATAAATTGGGCAGATGTTCTTAATTTACAAGCAAATGGACGAGTGTGAGGCCGCTAGGAGAAGTTATTTGACTTAAACAGATTCAATATTTTAGTGGGCGTGTGAAATTTTTTTAAATGAAAAATTAGGTTATATTTATTTGATAAGTACTGGTGGATCTATGTCTGGCTCCCACATATCATGGCGCGCATAAATAACAAAATATATTGTTGTAGATTATTTGACTTGGTTAGTATCTAAAATCGTAACAATTAAGTTTTCTTAACAACATACAAAACTTGAAATAAATGTTATAGGATAAGAACAATAATTATTTAGAGTAGATTTATAAGTTTATATAACTTTCAGTTCTATGAAAATTAAAAAAAAAAACAACATAAGTTTAGTGAATTATATTTGAGTTTCTTTTTTTATTCAAACAATGATGTCAGAACTGCATCACTTTTACCGGATATTGAGAGAACATTTTTATGAATTTGCACGGTTGCAATTTCGAATATTGACTACTGGATGTGATTTTTTAACAACTTATCCGATCTTTAAGGAAAATAGGATTATTGTTGTTCGCACCAAACGCACCCATGAGTAAAACACATTAAAACTACTCCTAATTTCGAAAAGGTTTAAGGTAAAATATTCATTGTAGGTGTCACATAATAATTTGTAGAAAAGTGAATTAAAATTAGCCTAGAACTAGACTAGACTGAGAGGAGGATACCCGTCTACTCCCCTCCCCTACTACAAAAAAATATATAAAGTTTGATAGAAAATCTACCACTAACATGTTTTCGTCTCGTGGTACAATTTTAGCCGACCACTGACTCGATGCCCAGTATAGACGATGTCTTTATGCGAAGGCTTGTATAGAAGATAGAAAATACACATGTATACTGGAGCCATATGACAATTTATTTGAATGGTTCTTCAAAAGAAAATCTATTTGTAGTCGGTAAACTGCATATTGTACATAATACTCATAAACCTACATATATTCAATGGTAAATATCTCATGACACACTGTACATAAAACAAAGATGTAGTGGGCGAAGAGTTTTGTACAGGAGACTAAATCGTAGTTTACTGAGAACTGAATGGAGTGGACGTAGTCCTCAACTTTTTTTAACTTTAATCTGTTTTAATTTTGTTTAATATTTATTAATAGTTAAGATTCAGTAGAGAATATTGTAACTGATTATTCAACTGGTTCTTGTTTAACATTTTGCCTGTCATTATTAGCGAATTGCCATAGGAAAGATGAGTAGAAAATGAGCACCGATTTTCCCAACATGATCATCAGAACACGTTTTGGGGTGTCATCAAAACTTGTATCTATATAATTATTTGTTCGCACTCTAACGGCCGAATTTTAAGCCCGATTCGTTTCAAATTTGGTGCACACGTTGGTTGTCTACGTCGCTCGGATGTGTTCGTTAGCCTAAAAAATCCAACAACTGGAATCACGTTTTTTGACTGGAAGTAACTAGGTTTTTAAGATTTTTTTTACTAATAAAACGTTTTTGGGATTTTATCTAAAATAATAAATGTAAGATATTATTCTGCACGTTTTGTTTTTTTACACGACCGTATAACTCGCTTGGTTCCACTAAAATCGATCAAAACGTAAAATACTATAAAAGTACCCGGTTCAAATCCACGTGAAGGATTTTACCGTGTGGGCATCTTCTGATCCGAGGCCGACGGCCGAGTTTGTACGCTGCGAGCGAAGCGAAACAGTCCATAATCTGACCAAGGTTATAACCAATAACATTAGACTTTAATTTGACCATAACATAAACCCGCAAGGTTGAGGGTTCAAACTTTCAAAGCGACTTTTTCCGGTATGAGGGGAACGAAGCAGCGCGTCAGTCGAAGCTGGAAGCTAGGTGCAAACAAATTCTACTAATATATTTCGAACACACAGGCAGCTATTCAGCTATTGGTAAGTAGATCATTAGTTAGTTGAAACCCTAAATTCACATAAACTTAATTTTGGGAATTTGTTCAATTTACGTCAGCGGTTCAGCAGCGTGGTCGAATTATTTATCTTTCTGCCCTCTTGAGGATGCCATTACCGCATCGACATCCTGACAACGTCAGAAAGGACGCTCACCTATAAAAGCAGACAAACCATCTCCCTTTCAAGACCAACAAAACTGATACCAAAATTGTATTGTTGTTCGTCCTATTACCAAATGTTTACCACTTAACCAATATTTCACTAAATAGGCCACCTAACAGAAACTAGACAAAATAAGTGTGACTAAAATACGTTTTAAATTACGTGCGTGATATTTATATTTTACCTTTTTCTCCTGCCAACCTTCCCAGTCTGAAAGGTTAGTACATATTTTATGTGATAGAAACCTATGATAATTTTGTTAGAACTTTTAATTTATTTTAACACTTAGAAGATGTGGTGTTAATATTTTATAAAAAACCCACCAATCTATTTTCTTTTACAAAATTAATTAATCTAAAATCAAAATTTAAAATGTTAATACCAGCTGATGTCATTCTTCCTTGCCAATCTTCTATCAGAAGTGCCCCTCCGCTGTCGCCCTGTAATAAAAATGTACACAAGATTAAACAATATTTTGGTAGGTGTTTTTAGAGCGAAACATGAAGTGGTTATCGTACCATGTAAAACATTTGAGTACATTGTAGTGCGTAATCTAATATTTACTGATAACTTGTTATAACTATAATGGTAAGCTTTATTCTTTATACATCCATACCATGCTAAGTGAAGGTGAAAGTGTTAGTACATGTTTTAAAGAGTGTTTATTTTGTAAATATGTTGTTAGTGTTAGATTTGTTTATCTCGGGACCGAGGGAGTGTCAAACTCTTCTTAATAGGCCTAGGTGCAGATAGTTTACATCTCACATGCGAGGTTTGGTGGGTTTTAACCCAAACATACACCTATTGTTCTAATAACACATGTTTACTGCCAAAAGTAAATTAAAGCGATAACTTAGTTCCAAAACCAAAATTAACAATGCATGTATGTAAATTAACGACTGATATTGAGTATTGTACGAATTTGATTGAATTCTGTAAAATGATAAAAGTGATTTTAAATATTCTCAATAGTATGGATTTCTTCTTTTAAATAATAGGCCTAGTGTTAATTCAAATGGTGGAATATTTAGCATAATTAATGTGAATTTGTGTGAAAGTGTGTGTGTATAATTTGGAACTTATTATTTAATATTTTGCGATGGGTGGGTAGCTACTTTCTTTAAAGTTATTCTTAGAACATTTATTGTAGGTTGGCCATTGACGAATCAATAAAAATTTGATTTCAGCTTAACCTATCAATTCTTTGCAAATAAATAATATTTCAGAAATATTTAAACATGAATTAACCTCGAGCCAGCTATAATATTCATTAATTACATGTTCAGGTTATTTAAGAATGATATGTTTTTTCAAATTGTAAATATCTTGTAAATATTGTGATAACGATATTGATGAATAAAAACATATTCAATTTCAGTTTCATCTATCCATTCTTCGTAAATAACTAATATTTTAAACAAATTTAATTACATGTTTATACGTTCAATTTAAATAGATTCTTTCAATAATGCAAACTTAAGTAAGTAAATATACCGTACCACTTATTAAGTTATGTACACACCCAATTTCCTCACATTAAAATATATTATAATTATAATTAAAACTAATTACTTATAAAATATTACAATACATTATGACAAAACTTTTTCCCTAAGAGATGATATTTTTTACATTGTCGGTACAAAATATATTTTAAAATAATATGTTATGTGTATAAATGTCGTCATACGTTGATCTGTTCCTAAATTATTAGATGGGTTAGGAAATAATAGATGATGGATGGCTAAGTTCCTTATTTTGTTCACCCTAATGACAACCTAATTTACGAGAATATTTCAATTCAATATAACTAATTTGTATTTTTTATAAATTCCATTACCTTAAAAATATTTGGATAGTTTTATTTTTCTTGTAGTGAATTTTCAAGATTAGACCAATGTACGGTAATCTAGAGAATTAGCCCCCAGGCCTAAACTCCCCTTTTTAAAAGTCAACAGGTCTGTATTCAATGCTTACCTGGCACGCATCTTGCCCGCCATCAGCTAGACCTGCGCACATCATATTCTCACTGACTCTTTGAGGTCCAAACCCGGCCAAGTTGTGACAGTCTTCTTCGTGTAACACTTGGATCTGCGTTTCCATCAGTACTGTTGTGACATTTCCCTTCTCCTTTGTAACACCCCAGCCAGTCACACGACCAACCATCCCACTGAAGTCTTCTCCTGAAAGAAAACGTTAGAGATTTTGGATCAATCGATTATTATTGTACAGAACACATGGTAAAGGACAAAGAGGCAGCTAAGTCCAGTATGTACTTTTTAAGTACTTTTGTATGTATTTTTGTTTGATAACGTCCTTCCTTTGTGCCCATAGGACTAAACGAAGGACAGAATAACCAACGGAAAAGATCAAAGCCAAAAGCTGGATTCGAATGTATGGCAATTGGCAGTCGAACCATTACAAATCTCCGGGTTAAACACTATTCTGAAGATACAAGTTTTAGCGGGAGGGGTTGGGGCTGAAGTTTTGGAGATAAAATTAAAATTGTAAGCTGTACCTAATATCTCATGTCGTGGACATTTGAAAGATATTTACAATGCTAATATTATGTTACATGTGTATCGTGTTGAACTAAAACCCTGACATAGCCACGTGGATCTCATTCTGGGCAACTCTGTCACACCCAACTCTCACTGGACCCAAATCCAGCCTTGATACTCATAATACCAACTATAATTACCGTATACAATAACCTTAATACTTTACAATATTATTAAACTACCGCGAAAAGTTGCACACAAGGTCGATCTAGGTATCAGTGGCGCACCGACGGGGTGGGGGACGAAAAGGACCTGCCCCCCCCCCCCAGAAGGCCTTTTTAGTAATTTGTATTTTATTTTAAGCTAATTGATCATTGAATACGTAGGCCATAATCAATTAAAAGTTACATTTATGATTAAATTCGTGAGGTGATCACGAAAAAATAATCGTTCTTTTTTAAATAAATATGATCCCTATCCTAAACGCAATCATGATTACATTTTCTAATAGTGATGTTCGAGTCCCGGTGGTCTGGTTCACGAGTTGACGGTATACGAGTGATGATAGCGCTGCGTTGATAACTTTGAAAACTGGGCGTTAAATTCCGAAGTTATAAGGGACGTTAAAATTGCGACGTTGGTAACGCTTCGATAACGCAGGTCCCGTGTTGTCCCGCGTTTTTG
Organism: Philaenus spumarius; assembly: GCA_018207615.1. NCBI lineage: Eukaryota > Metazoa > Arthropoda > Insecta > Hemiptera > Aphrophoridae > Philaenus > Philaenus spumarius. The sequence continues at coordinate 1,008,925 of JAGFPH010000082.1, forward strand.
AGGAGTTGTCAACGTCGCATCCCTTACTTCCACAATGGACACCATTCAGTTAGGCTGTCTAGGTGTATTATAATAGAAACATATGATGAATTGTGTATGAGGAAGGCTATACGGTGGGGTACACAACCAGTGCTTTCAAATCAGTATTAAGCTTTGGCTAAACTTACACGAGCCGACCCGGTCCGTCGCGGAAATCCGTAGTAGTGGCTAAATTTAACAGACCCGCACCATTCCGACATGTTTCGGAAGGATGCGCACGCATTCCACCTCTCCATCAGTTAGTCTTGATTTCCGGCTACTACTGTCCCAACTACCGTGAATTACAAAGTCATCATGGAAGAACAGTGGAAAGAGACAAAACCTTCTTTCTGGTCAGGACCTGTGGCTATATCTACCCGACCAATGCGGAGCGGAGCCGAGTCGACCCGTATGCTCTCAGAGCATGGAAAGAATTCAACTCCGCGCGGGTCGACTCGGCTCGTGTAGATATAGTCACTCCATTTAAATACACAGAGAGAATACCTCTGCAAAAAATCCGCTCCGCTCGTCTTGTGTAAGTATAGCCGTAGCTTTAACAGGACAGAATCACTTATTGTTTCAATTGTTTACTGCCATAATCCTTTGAATTAACTGAATGTTGAGGTGGCTGCTATCCCGTAAATAGAGGTGGATAACGTAAATAAATGTTTCCGTTTCAAACATTTTGCCATTTTGAAGTACTGTACACGATAATACCTGTGAAATAAACAATAACTCCTAGAACCAGGACAAAGTCGATACTTCTGACTACTGTGGCCTCTCTGATATTTGCGCTGCGGGTGCGCGTTGACAGCGCTCCGTATAACTTGCTTCGCCGTTGATAGCGCCGCGTCGTTGATCTGCACCCGGTTAACGATTCGCCAGCGTTATAGGGCTCGTATAACATGGCCAACTGTAGTTCCATTTACCCAATTAACTGTGACTTTAACGCGACGTTGAAAAGTTTCCTTCGTATAACGTGGCCCCATAGAACTCTAATAGAGTAAAGTTCTTTGCATGGCCCTAATAAGGCAGCGCGCTGGGGAGCTGGCTAGACCATCACTCAAGGTCAGTGATCTAGCGGAAAGAATTTTTATATTGCACTATTATATTCCTCAAGCCCGTCACCATTCACTTTAAAAAATACAAAATGTTTCAGAATTTATGATAAGTTAAGGAACTCGAATCCATTTAGATTTTATTGAATATATATATACTCTATACTCTGACCTGACCTTAGTCCTCCCCCAAAGTCAAATCCTCGCTGCGCTACTGTTAGGTATGTCTCATGAAAATGCTTTTATTAACTACCCATAACTATATTTCGGCTAATATACCCGCCCAGGCTTGGTAGCCCGGTATGGCTAATTAGCCAATCATCATTTTAAGTTATTTGCGTCTCAAATAAAATATGCAAAGCGGTTAATTCGACGTCCACATGTAAGAAATATTCTAGAATCACTCTGCACTTTGTTCTGCTCTCCGCTGGTCCACACAAAGCTTCGTCTCCGGGTTCCATAAGTATCTAGACGTCAATCCAGATAGTTCTAAAAACTGAGTGGACCAGAGAGCTGAACCATTCCGTTACGGTTGGAGATTTGGATCGAGATGATGTGTTTATCTACACTTATCTCGGGTCGTCAACTCGTCACACATGGTTACTTAAAACAAACTGTAATGTCAGTGATTTTTCTCTCTTACACTTCGGCCTTTTCGGCGATTGTTTAACCATGGTTAAGTGTTATATATTTAGTACAATGAAATCATTATGCAAGGGTCCATTTGGAATAGCTGTCATTACTTCCAAACATATATCTTCGTTATGTCATAGTATATATTCATATGTTTCTCAATTCCAAGATCAGATCCAATAAATAGTCTTTGAAACTCAGAAATAAATGCTTAACATACCAGTAAAAGTTTCATAAATTCGGATAAGTAATTGTTGAATTAAACTGCAATAACAACAAACCTGGCATGGGTAAGCAAGCAGGAGCTACGCTGCTCCTAAATTTGACCCTAGAACTCAGCCTGAGCAGTGCAATGTCATTGTTATACTTGATAGGTTCGTTGAATTCCTCATGGTAGATGATCCTCGACACTTTCCTAGTCTCTGTCATCGCTTCGTCCATTATAGCTTTGTTGTGTTCAGACAATACTACGGTCAAATCCTTACTTCGCAGTTTGCTGTAAACATAAACATGTGTTGAGTAAGTAGTAAATAACACTTTAGTGGTTCATTAAACAATATAATAAATAGATTCGGAAAAATCAGTTTTATTTATCAGTAGCTAGCCCCACGTAAACAAATGTGGTTTATCCTATTACTTTAAATGAGCAATTCTTGTATCTATCTTTGTATCTGTCGCGGATCTCGAAAACGGCTCTAACGAATTCAAAGAAATTTTGTATTTAGGTGTAGTTTTGATTTTTAAGTACACCCAAATAGTTGTATTTCGTGTAAAAACTCAATTTTGGAGAAAATCTAATTTAAAAGTTGAAAAATTTTAACATAGGGTCATATGGGTTGCCATGTTGGTTATAAAATAACAACGAAATAGTAAATAAAGCGATCAAAACAGCTGTTTATAAACAAGTCAATTTATACTGTTTTAACACGTTGGAAATAGAGTGGAATAGAACTGAGATTGAGTATTATACAAAATCAGCTGTTCATTGGATAGTTGTTAGTTACTGTTAAAAAAACAAAGCTAATTTATACTGTTTTAGCCCGTTGGAATTATAACAAATTGGGCCTGATTTAACAATTTATTTTGTCAAAAAAAGGTAAACTTGGCAAAGATGGATAAATTCTAATAGTCAATTTTGTAATATAGGCCTAGCTCATTTCTGAAACATAGTATTGAGGTTATGTTAATCCTGCAATAATTTTTACTATATTTAGGCCTGGTTTCAAAACTTTAGTTGACAGAAGATAGTAAAACTAGGACTAAAATCGTAATTAAAGCCTCTCACGTTTCTAAAGCATATACTTGAAGTTATAATTAATATTGTAATTACTGTTAATATATTTAAGCCTGGTTTCATAATTTTACAAACCTATGTAAAAACGAGCGAAAGATTAACGAGATTCTTTAGCGAATTTTCCTTCTGCGAGCGAAGCGAAGCAACCATCTGAGGCCGAAGGCCGAGGCGGGGTTGGGACGCAAAGCGTCCAGGGGCAGATCCCCTAGTAAATTGAACATAACCTCAAAACTAATGTAATATACAGTAATGAAATCAAACAATGTTTGGTTTATATTACTGAATTACTGAATGAAGTGTAGTACATACATAGTTTTGTTCATTTAACTTAAACTGCCATAAAGTAAGGTTTACTAAGTCAAAGATTTCAAAACTTACATTCCGGAATGGATTCAATTATAAAAGCGATGCACTCCTCCTTATCTCAGTATATCTGCACCACAAACAAGCCAAACAATTTCAGTGGAATAAGACCAGAAAAATGGCTATGTAAGGTGATTTTAAAATAGTATAGTGAACCTTATAGTTTGATATTGGTTTTTCAAGTGTAGAATTTGTAGGCTTGCTTTAGTAAATCTGTTTATTAAACGTGAATTTCTGAACGATTGAGTATTAAATGTGCCTGAGGATTTATACTGTAAGTAGCCCAACGAATACATCAAGTAGTAACATTTATAATTATTGTAAGTTATACAAATCTGTGATGAAACTTCACATGGAGTACGGAGCAGTAGTTTGGAGGAAATTTCCTGTTAAACTGCTGCGGGGAACAAACCGCTATAAAGACTCGCATGCTTATGCTTACACGCTCGGAGCATGTAGAAGCAGCCTTACAACAGCTCTGGGTTTGATTCTTAGACTCCTGGCTGTAGATATATATATAATGTTGGAGACTAGAAAGTTTGCCACTAACAAGTGTAAATAAATGGAATGATTGGAGCAGGACATTCTGACACCACATTTGGTGTTCGAAGTTATGCACATATGCACAGCAATTGTGTTTTTAGCAGAGCTTTATCACAGTTATCCTTGATGGAGAACGGAGAAGACTGGGAAGGGAGCACCACACCAAGAACCGCTAAAGGAACTGTGGTCTGGTACTCAGACAGGACTTGATGGATAGGAACTCTGGCTATGGCGTATACAGCGCATCACCAGGGACACACACCATTGTGAGTCTTGGACCGCACTACGATTACTGCCTGTAACCACTTAAGATTGTCGAAGGGTTACAAAAATAGGCAAATCCTAATTCTCTCCGACAGTAAAGAAGCCCTTAAAGCGCTGCATTCAATACAAATATCATACAAACTGGTGCAGGAATGTCTCTCATCACTATCCAAACTCTCCACAAAGAACAAGGTTTCTATAAGATGGGTGCTAGGACATCGTGGCATACAAGAGAATGAGATGGCAGAGATCCTCGCCAAGAAAGATGCATCTACTCCCGTCGTGGGACCGGAACCAATGTGCTGCATTAGCAATACCATGGTAAAGAACACAATTAACAACTGGGTCAAGAAAGAAGATGGTGTAAAATACCTGGGCACGCTTAAAGTAACGATTAATCACTGGACCAGGCCCGACAACAGCTCAAAAGAGTTATTGGTTTAGGAAACATTTAGCAGTAGGAGTCTTTGACGGTTGACTTTAGGAATAGGCCCAAGATTCAGCAATGTACGTTATCTTAAATTACAAGATGTTGGAGCACAGATCGAAAAGGCTCTTCGGAACCCAGCAACCAGTTGACGAAGAAGACATGAACTTGGTGAGGAAAATTCTGGACCTTACAGACGAGGCACAGGTTTCTAATCAGATAAGGGCGGCAACAAAGGAGCACAATGCAAAGGTTGACACACAAAGCGTCTCCTCTAGTGTAGTAACCCACCCCAAACAAATATTATCAACTGTAATCTATATTAAGTTTATTTATTAAGAAAATATAAATTGTTTTGACTATAATAATTACACAGATGTTTGATGATCTTTATAATAATATGTAATTTTAATTTATTGTTTATTGTTTATGGCAAAAGTGTACAAAGGAAAGTAATATATAGAATACTGGTTGAAAGGGACCTAAAAACGACAATATTTTCTTTAAGGATATTCTTTAAGTGTTTATGTTAAAGGAAATGCATAATACAACTTCTAGAAGTAATATGTTATTAGATTATTTATACAAAAGACATAAGGCTAATACTAATACTAAATGTAAAAACCTTAATTCCTTATATGTTCAAAAACTACGACAGAAATAATAGGTTTATCACAAAAGCGTAAACTATTAATATTATAAATCGTGCATTAAAGATTCGAGAAAAAAAATTGAGTTTGAACCGAAAATTGGTTGGGGAAACATAAGCGTTCTGCAAGCAATGTTTGGGAGGAGGGCGTAAGAGAGAAGCTCCGGGAAATGAGTGATTACTTTTGGGAAAATGTTCCCCTACAATCGGGCTATCGCATAAGACAAAATCCTCTTTACCCTAATTATTTCGGACATTTTACTTTTTTTGTCTTTATTGACTAGGTTACAATCGCAGTTGAGTTAAATCTCATCTTGGGCTAGCCGTTTAAATCACCTACTGTACATTTTTGGCAACCCTCATACTAAAAATTGCACAGTTTTAGCTTTTTTCATGCCCAAAATCTGAAGAATTGTTTTTATCTTTGGTTGTACCAAAGTGGAAATATGTTAAAATTACAGTAATACTTTACTAAATAATAAAGGAACCTTCAGTGCATAAATACAATAACGTACTTAAAAACAGAAATACAAAAAATAATTAAAAATCGCACAACTTTCCATCTACATAATGTATTTCGTTATTTTAAGTCAAATACTCTTCACTATTATCAAAGCTTAAAAAAATTTTTTAGCTGATTTCAATCATGATATTTTAACGAATCTAGATAAATAAACTATTATTGGTTCTTTTTTAAACTTATCAGATTTCACAAAATGAATGTATTAATTATTTAGAACTATACTTACTGTACACAGTGGGCGGCTGTCAGGACATACAGATCGTTGATAAGAGTTCCTCCGCAGAAGAAAGTATTTTGCAGTGACAACGCTACTACCCAAGGATACTCATTGACACGAGTGGGCCAGCCTCCAACAACTCGGGTCATTCTGTTGGGTATTCCGCAGGCTAGACGACAAAACCACAAAGTTTACACAACTAGAAAAGTTGATAGAATACCAAACACATATAATATTTACATACGCTTTTAGTTCTTGTATGTAATTAACGATGACAATTAAGACAATAAATTTGTAAAATTTTGATTAAGTTTTTCTAGTGGTTATTATTAATATTTTTTACGGATTCCACCAGCAGCTTCGCCTAATATTCTCCAATTAAAAAAAAAAAAATACCTTGTAATGCGTGACTTTCGGAATGACTTTTTGTTTTAGAAATGTGTGCTGATTTTGAAGTAGATCTGAAATAAATACAAAACAAAACACAGTTTCTCATGACAAAAAGTTTAATGTTCAAACGTATTTAAATCACCAAGTCATCATCATCAGTGATGGTTACGGTTGCACATGGGCGTAACCAGGATGACCGTATGGGGGGGAGGGAGGTATGGAAAAAAATTTTAAATTAAGATGCAAAATAACACGTTTTAGGCTTCCCAAAAGTACTTTAAAATGATATTGGTATCATTCTAATTGTGATTCAGGTCTATTTTAGAATAATTTAGAATAGCAACCAAGACTCATCCCCCGCCAAATCTTTCCGTGCACTACCTCTAACCCCATAGGCTTGTATTAGAGTCTTTTTTTGTCGGCTGCGTATTAGTTACCGTCGCCACTATAAACTTTAAAGTCTATGCACAAGGTTGTAAAATTTCCGACGCCGTATAAAGCCTCATTGGGATTTATTAAATTGAAGTGTCTAGTTCATCAATCACGAAGTGTGTTATGTATTATATTATTTCTTTTAATGTTTTATTGGTATGAACAGAGAGCAACTTTCGCTTTATTGTTATTCCGTCGCCGATTGAAAAGGATGCAAAAAATATGCTTTATTTGGGTTCATCCAATCAAAAAGTAAAAGTAGAGAAGATTTATGAGCATTCTACACTGTGTTTCCTGATTTGAGGAACCAGAGGAACCATTTTTCAATTATTTAAGAATGTCTGTTTCGTCATTTTACGAACTACAATTGAGGCTGTAGGATAGTATTCTACGAATAAAATACTAAAACAAGGAAAATTTGCGTGTATTTGGTCACGTTCACCACTGTTTCGGCGGCAAAGGTAAAAAAAAACCGTCGATTGTATATAGTGGCAGCGAGCGGTTGTACAGCTACCGTCATCGGTAAATAAACCGATCATTTATTTTTCCGACCAATGTGTATGCTCTAATACTCTCCTTCGCGCCACTGGTGATATGATGGCGACGGCAAATAATCCGTGGTGGACGAAAACTCCGTGTGTGTTCCAGGCCATACACTATACTGTATCGTATATCAAATAAAGTGCCCAATTCGACCTTTGTTTCTTGACATTTGCGTAGGTGTTGAAAACAAGTTATTCTTAAGAGCGTTTTTTAAAGTAAACAAAATGCGATATATTTTTTACAATGGGGGTGAGGGGTTATAACCCCCAAATCCCCCTGGTTATGCCTATGCAGTTGCAAACTTATAACTAACTTACATGGTTCTTATTAACTAAAATATAGACACTGTCTTTAGTAGGCGCGTGGTCTAAAAATGCAACGACCAATGAGAAAATAGTATTACTCGTATAAAAGAGTTGGCCTTAAGTTTGAGAGGAAAATACTGAAATTTGCAAATAATTTAAATAGCAAAACAGTTTTATTTGTTCCATTAAAATACACATATCAGATGATTGAAGAATTTCAGTGTTAGTACAATAAACAGCTGATTAGACATACTATTTCTCAACGGTAGATAAATTTTAACGAATAATTTTACATTTTCGTAAATAGTTTGTAATATGTTTAATTTTTGTATGTGTGGTTAGATCTAAATAATGCTTGTTTTTTTAAAGGTTTATTATTATTTGATTTATACATTTAATATTATTTACCATTTTAGTTGCGAAGTTATAATTAATCCAACAATTTTGTTAAAAGTAAAAGTTTTTTTATAAACCGAATTCGCATCCGACAATAAAATGCGGATAAAGCAAAGAAATTGACGTGCGAAATTTTACGAAATTAAATCCTAAAAAAATAAAGTGTAAGCAACTCATATTTCAAAAAGGTATTTTATAAGAAAAAGACATACAAGAAATATATATATACGAATCAAACAGATAATGCTGTCGTAATAGTTTCTTACCACAGGATCTGCACCAGCCATTGTAAGGGCCCATCTCTACATACTGCCTTCCCAATCTGATCTGTAACGTTTACATGCAATTTGATAGATGACTGAAAAAATAATACTAACAAGAAATTATAAATATATTTTTATTTGAAAAATGTACGGATTTGTATCAGAAAAAATTGTTTTGTCGAATAGTCAGTAGTTTCAAGTCATCAAGAACTTGAACATTAAAAAGTAATACTGGAAATCAGTAATCAGCTAGGTGTTCACGATCTATAAATTCTGCCCCCCTTTAAAAGAGTTTGAATATTTCATCTTTGGAATAGATATGCACATGGATCAGTTCAAATCCGTATAGGCCTTGAATAAAATGAAGTAACGTGACGCCAAATCGCTACGAATTTAGCCGAAATACACTTTCCTGGTGAAATAAACCAACAAGCTCTTTCTTGAACTAAACGGTCCCTTCATAATTGGCAGCCAGTTTTCCTAAATCGTTCATTATTTTAACCCATCTTTAAATAAAGAACGATCGATCAGCGGAAGGACCGTAGGGTCACTGAAGAAGTTGTAAACAATGGTAGTATTTCGGTATGTCTTGAAGAAAATCTCTTCATGGAAATAATATCGAATACGTGACAAGAACTAATATTTCTATTTGCAAACATCTTGAGGTTGTTGTTTGGATATATCTTTAACGGGTTGGCATTCTTAATGCATAAAATGTACTCAAATTGAGTTGTTCACAATCGTAAGTCACTTTCTCAACATCTTTTTTATAAACTTTACTTAAAACTAACTTGTTATAAAAGAAAAGTCTACCGTGACAAACACTAATTTAAACCCACATTTTCCACTTCCATGTATTCACATACAATAAGTTATTGCTTTACTTGAAATTTAAGCGCAGACACGTCACTAATCATTGGACTGCAACGGCAAGACTACCGTCGGTTGTAGTGGCATTGGCGGCAGCGCAGCTAATGCGAATTGTAAATTTATCTCGCGTTTTTCTCGCCTAATGTATAACCTTAAATGCATTTCTTCGACTATTGAATACCGGTGACGGTAATCTTTCCGCCGCTGAATATCCGTCCAGTGTGTATCGAGCAATAAAGTTTTCAAACCATACTACTTTTTGAAGCCGTCTTAGAAAACCACTGTTGATCGACACATTGAGACGCTGTCCTGCAGGCCTTTTGTTTTGGTATGATCTGTTTCTTCTATTGTTTGTATATTTTTAATGGTAGTATTTATCTCAACAGCCCTTTTTTGTAATATGTTTGATGCTATTGTTTTGACCACGTTCTGTTAGTGTATTATTTACGTTTGACGATGCGAATGTTATTGCTTAATGGTTTTATTGTCTTTAGTCTCGTTAAATCTCGAGTGTAAGAAATTTCGAAGTACAACAATAGACGTTTTCTTTAAATTGGATATTATCTTTAACGCTTTTAATAATTTTAAATGTTAATAGTAACAAGCTTAATCAATTAAAATTAAGATATTGGCGAAAATTATAATTCAGAAAACCATGTTTCATACTGACAGGGACTGTCAGACTAGCCAACCACTCGAGTGAAATCACCTTTGCAAACTATTAATTACTGACACGCAGAACAAAATGTCCTCTAATAGTGGTCACAATATTATTCGTAATTTATTGTTATTAGTAAGTAAGTTACTGTATACACAATAAAATTTCAAGATTAAATAGTACACGTTAATATTGCTTCCATCAGCTGATTTTGTATATAAGCCTAAGGTACAAGTTTTTCAAAACTACCACTAGGTTGCAGTAATTAGTTTCATAATCAATGTTACAATAAACAGAATAGTGTACATTAAATATGATATGTTTTAAAACACAAACCAGAGTTATCATGGTATTTTGTTGTTCGTTGCAGCAGAGGCTTATATTAAAAACAACAAAAATGTTACGTTTTTGTATTTCATATGTTTTAAATGAGTTGAATGTTGGTTGTAAAAATGCCTTTATTTCTTAGTTTTTGGTGATGGACATTTTTTTAAAGTTGTAATTTACTATGGCGGTTTGATTTCTTTTATAAAAACGATTTTATTTATTTTTTTATTGTTAGGCCTTATTAAATTAAAGTAAGTTTCGATTATGTAAATAGTTTTTATTTGTGTTTTTAATAAATGTTTTGGAGGTTTAACCTTCGTGGCAATGATTTTACTGATTAGGTTATATTTTTATTTTTCAAGAATATAATTCAAAATTATTCAGTTTCTCGCCTCGTTTCATTTATTGTTATCAAAAAGGAGCCATAAAATAAGTTTTTAGTCACTATTTTGAAAAGTTATAAATGTATATAAAGTTCAAATACAAAAAATGTACAGCCATAAAAGCACTTTCATTTGAACTATACTAGGCCTACATTGCTATTTAAAATATTTTACATATAGGTTCTTTAATTTCTCCGATGTTCTAACAACTTTAAATGTTGCCAAACTTGTGAAAGTGTTTAAGTTGGACATTGTTTGAAAAGTTACATGAGAAATGTTTGTCAAAATTTAGATTTTCAAATAAAACCGCTCAGTAATTGTAGCCTTTGTAAAAATAAAACTGACCCATCTTTTGCCCAAAATGTTTACGTTTAACAAACCTTTAAAGACCTTTAGAATGATGAAACACTAGACTTATGTTTAGTAATTTCTTCAAAAACCACTCTCTCCTCTAAAATTTACCTTTTTGGTCACTGGGATAAAACAAAATGTAGGTAGTAGCAATGAATACTTTAAGTAGTAGTGTTTCGAATGAAACCAACTGATTCGTTTGCTCGAGCTATGAAATGATCTGTTACACACACATAAAAAGTATTTCTAACATTATTTTAGTTGTTTTAATATTAATAATATAATTTATGCAAATATGACATTTTCACTAATTCCAAAATTAATATTTTTTCTCTGCCAATGAAAGGAAAATCTGATTTGAAGTACAGGTGTGTGGTGAAAATTTAAAACAGTCTATTATTACAGTCTATATTTTAGACAATAAAAACAATTATTTAAAAATATACAAAAATTTAGTCACTGGTATGGACATGCACTTGTTGTACAATTCCATTTTAAATTTGAATTAAATTCGCTTGAGTTTAATGGCATTGGTTTGTTTGTTTTTTAACTAGGCCTGATCACCGAACTACCGTAGTATATTTCACAATTAGTTTAACTTAAATTAGAACTTAGTTTCGTGCTTACTTATATATATTTATAAAAACGTCACAATTTTAGATTTCACCTTTCAACTATCGATTAATAAATATTTTTTTAATAGATTTTGTTTGACATTTCAAATTAAACTCTTATTGGTGGAAATATGCCAACAATAATTTGTATTAAGACCTTTAAAGTAAAATAGGTTGGTATTAGCCTATACAATTCAATTAGTTTTCTATGATGTCTTAAAATCTTTATTCTACAAAAAAATAAACAAAATTGCAAGATTGCAAACGGTTTCAGATATGAGCAATATTTTTTATTTGAAGTCTACGATGCAGTTATTTAGATAATGCAATCTAGACAAAGTTATGAACAGATAATTAGAAATGTTAATTTGAAAACACGTAAAACTGAAAATTATTATCATCTAGAGCTTGTGTTAAAAATACTCTTTAGCTTGGATATTTCTTTTACCTTTTTCATAAATTGAGTCACTATGTGTAATAAAAGATAAAATGTGTGTATTACTAGTGTAACATGTTCTATTTGAAATTGTTACAAAAATGTTAAAAATTCTATTTGAAATGTTCTATTTTAAAAATGGTAATACCAAGTTTAAAAACAAGCAAAACGTTCTCACTACGTATGACGTCACGTACCTGCCTCGTAGAATTGTTATCCTTCTCCTGAACCTGAGGATATCCTGAAGTGTAATTCAACACCAAAACAACAACACACAGAAAAACTCGGACCTTTGGGAATACTTGCATCGTGAAGGGAAGGCATGCAATGCAAGCACTCCGTTATACTGAATAGTTAAGAGTTAATTTGTAGCTGTAAAGGGTTGAAGGGAAAGTTACACACTTTGGCATAGCTTCCGGCGATGCTTTAGCACACTATATACAGGGTGCCTGGAGATGTATGCCAATCATTAACTTTCACACAGAAGGTGACGTTGGTTAAGTATTTGACAGTGTACACTGCAAGTGTATAGAGCTGAAAACATTTATTGTTGTTCTACAGTGATCGCGGCGAACTTTCCAACTATTGCTAACTTGTAATATGCTTTGACAACCCCGATGCGATGGTTCACAAACACAATTGTCATGTTTTTTGTGTTTTAAATGTTTTAAATGAGTTGAATGTTTGTTATTTAAATGATTCAATTTCTTAACTTTTGAGGTTAGAACATTTTTAAACATGTAATTTTTTAAGACTGTTTGATTTTTCTATACAAGATTTTATTTCTTATTTTTTAGCTTTGGGCCTCGAGCTGTGTAGTGATGTTAAAGTTTAAATTTTACTACTACCAAGTCCCTCAATTCAATACTTGGGTATCCTGTTAGAGCTGTATATATTAACTAAGCCTTCCGCCAAATTAATTATTTTATTTAAAGTAAAATTGTCAACAACAAATTATCATGTACGTTCTACGAACGTGACAGATCTCCAAAAATAGTGGATTGTTAAAAGTATGGCTGGTTCAATTAATGTTCAAAGTAAAGTTCCTGAATTTTGTTGTAATATAGAATCTTCCACACGGTTCTGAACCATGGAAGGGATTTCCTGTTCAGAAAAGAATGAGAATGTTCTTGAAATCTAAAACTTGGCATATATTATTATTCTTAAGTTATATAATATAGAAGAAAAAAAAAACATTTGCATTTCGATTATTTGCGTTTAAGGTGAAAAACATTTTTCGTATAAAATATTTTAGGTAAAATGTACGCATAGAAGTAAAATGCACTTAAACAAACTGGCGGAAATTTTTTTTTTTACTGGCACACAGCTGATCATGTAAGTGAGTTTTGATAAATGTATGGCGGGTACGGCTATAGCCCGTCTCAGGTTAAGTTGAGGCAAGGAGGGTGAGTAATTAGGGTCGGTCTCGACCGTCATAAAACTGACACTTATTAATGCCGCCTGTAGGACACTCTAGTATAAAATTTAAATTCTGTATGTCTTAAGTTAAAATGAAAAAGATATCATATTTCGTTTCATGATACTTTTCTGATAATTTTGATACCAAATTTGATTAGATTTGGCCAACTTTGAGCTGCACTAGCATTATAAACTTTCTTAGTTGAATTAACATTACTAATATGGTTTACAACAATAAAGCTACAAAAATGTACTAGAGAAGTTCCTATTTAATAATGTAATAAATAATCATTTTTTGAGAAAAAAAACTCGATACTGCATCGTTATTTACCAAAATACAAACATTGTGTGTTTGTACCATGTTAATCGGCCGACTTAAGGCTCGGCTCCCTACATTCAAAACGGTGAAGTTGGGTACCAATTTCATTGTTAAATAACCAAAACATACCTTCATTATTAAGCATATTTTTGTGATGTTTATGTCAAAAAACGAAAGCTGTATTTTTTTCCTTAAAGTAAAATAGATTGTGGGTGTTGATTGCTAAGGTTTTTTGCAATATCTATTTTTGCAACAGAGTAAAAAATTAATAAAGTTTACTATTTTTTACTATTTATATCGTACGTTTATGAAAACAATAAAACGGGGTTTGAAAATGTATTCAGCAATCAACATCCGCATATGACAGTACTTCAAAATAAAACCAAATTTTTCAATTTATTCCACGAATTAACGGGAAAGAATGACTTATTCTGTAGCGCTTATAAGGGGGCGCTACCCTTTCCGCCATATTGAATCTGATTCCCATAAGAGCAATGCTACAGAATAAGTCATTTTTTCTGTTAATTCGTGGAATAAATTTAAAAATTTTGTTTCATTTTGAAGTATTGTCATATGCGGATGTTGATTGTTAAATACATTTTCAAAAACTGTTTTATTGTTTTCATAAACGTATGATATAAATAGTAAAAAACAATAAACTTTATTATTTTTTTACTCAGTTGCAAAAAGAGATATTGCACAAAATCTTAGCAATCAACACCCACAATCTATTTTACTTTAAGAAAAAAAATACAGCTTTCGTTTTTTGACAAAACCAACACAAAAATATGCTTAATAGTGAAGGTATGTTTTGGTTATTTAACATTGAAATTGGTAGCCATATTCGCCGTTTTGAATGTAGGGAGCCGAGCCTTAATTAATGCAATATAATTATCACCGCTTTATCATTAATAATAACAATTTAATTTTGTAATTTCTTGTATTGAAAAAAAAAAAAAAAACAGTTACAACATTTTAAGTCGGCCGATTAACTTGGGACAAACGCACAATTGTTTGTGTTATGATAAATAGCGATACAGTATCGATTTTTTTCTAAAATAATGATTATTTATTACATTTTTAAATATGAACTTCTCTAGTACATTTTTGTGGCTTTATTGTTGTAAACCATATTAGTAATGTTGATTCAACTAAGAAAGTTTATTATGCTAGTACAGCTCAAAGTTGGCCAAATGTAATCAAATTTGGTATCAAAATTATCTGGAAAATATCATGAAACGAAATATGATATCGTTTTTTCATTTTCACTTAAGACATACAGAATTGCAATTTTATACTATAGTTTGCTACAGGTTCACTCAGGCTTCATTAATAAGGGTCAGTTTTATGACGGTCGAGACCGACCCTAATTACCCACCCTCCTTGCCTCAACTTAACCTGAGACGGGCTATAGTCTATACTAATATTATAAAGAGGTAAAATTTGTTTGTTTGTTTGTATTCAGTGGGTTAATTCTGGAATTACTGAACCGATTGAAAACATAGTTTTACTAATATAAATATAGTTTAAAAAAACTAAAAAACACGCTTTTAGAGCATATCAAACTAAAAAGTTAAAAATAATTTTTCAAATAAGCTTAAAACAATAATAAACGATAAATACTAGCATTATTGTAAAAAAAGCGTTGGGCGCTCGATGTACGAGAAATATGGACAAAGCGCCCCACGCTTTTTTTACAATAATGCTAGTATTTATCGTTTATTATTGTTTTAAGCTTATTTGAAAAATTATTTTTAACTTTTTAGTTTGATATGCTCTAAAAGCGTGTTTTTTAGTTTTTTAAACTATATTTATTTTCACTTTTTAGTTCGATTAATTATTGAAAAAAAAAAAAAAATTTGGCCGTGGACGGGATTAGAACCCACGATCAGGGATTAACTTCTGCGACGACCCGCGCCTTAGACCGCTCGGCCAACGATTGAACTTACGTAAGAGAGATATAATAACAGTAATTAGCCACTGGCTTTTAGTCCAAAGGAGAGTTACTTACAAACAAACATACATACATACATACATACATACATACATACAAGTGAAGCTAATATAAGCGTGTTAAAAAAGCGAAACTATCCCTGAGTAACATAAGCTGTAAATCATTTTGATAAAACCCTTTTTTTATTTAAATATTTGTAAATTTTGTTGGAAAAAATCTTAGGTTAGGCATGGACTGATGAATCATCACATACATTTATTACCTTAGCAAAAAATTGAATAAAATAACAGATAAAACAGCTATTTGCTCCAATGTTTCACTTGAAGCAATTATTTAAATTTCTAAGTTTTAGGTTAGGTTTTTATTAAAGTGTAAACCTGAATCTTGCTGGTTCTTTTAACCTTTATAATAAATGCTGTTATAAAAATACGAAATAATTTGATTTGAACATTTAACATTATTTAACATCTTAACTTTGTGGATGTTATTAATAATATTATAAATAGGTAAAATTTGTTTCTTTATTTGTATGAATGTAGGGAGTAATCTCTGGAACTACTGAACCGATTGAACACGTAGTTTTACTAATAAAAAGCTACACTATACTTGAGTAACATAGAATAGAATTCATTTTGATTTAAAGGTTAAAACAACCCATAAAACAATAACCTATAACAATTGTTATATTTTCCTTAAAGCTAGAGAATAAACCGTTAATAAATAAAGGAATTTAAAAATAAGAAACCGCTATGTTACATCCTAACTAAAATAAATAAGACATATTAGAATTTTATAGTAGGGCCTATTTATATAAAATAATCTAGTGTTGTTTCTTCAATGTTAGAACTTAGCTTTATTATTTTAAATATCGGTAGCGTGATAATAATTGACTTTACTATCCCATGAACGCTAACTGTATTTTATTCAATGACAAGTATAGCATTATAGGCCTACATTAAGCACAATGTTACAGAAGGTATTGTGATAATATGTAAAATAATACCAGGCAAATTAATTCCTTCGAGAGTAATTGGTAATATTGTTTATTTTTAGTATACAGTATATAATAAAATATCAAACCATCAAACTGTCTAACTTTTTTAACAACAAAAAACGGCACTGAAGAATTAAAAATATATATAAAGAATGAAAATAATAATATGTAGGCCTATACGTATTACAATATAAAAACTGTATATCTACCATGCCAAATTTATTAATAACTGGTACAGGTACATAATAAATACATTCGATAGATTACTCATCAGAAAACGATCACATATAGTTTTACTATGACTAAATATGTACACTGGTATGCTCTTCAAGCAATAGTGCTTCTGTACACATTGGTGAAACGGTTGCTCAGGAACGTATCACTTATTAAAATGAACAACACTATAAAATAAGTATGCGTATTTTATTTAGAACAAAACGTTAGCAAAATTTCAAATTATATTATAAACTAAAAAATAAAAACAGAGTTCCGTAATAATTGTAAAAGTAACACATCCACAAAGAAAAAATCAATGTAATCTACATGCATACAGGGTGTATCAGAGCGAGTGGCCGGCTTGTATAGCATTGAAACGAGTATACTTAGCCATTTAGTTTAAACTGATAACCCCCTATTTCGACCCCAAGGAATTCAGTAAAAATATTTTTAATCCTCTAAATTGCCCCAAAAGGGCATTTTTTGAGTGTGGAAGTTGGTTTTTGGGAAATTTTCAAATGTAAAAGTAGGTCGTGTTGTACCTCATTTTAAAGGTATCTGTACACTGATCATTAAAAAAAAATCATTTATCTTGCACCGTCAATACAGGGTGGCCCGAAACATCATAAAAACTTAAGTTTACATATCTTTTTACATCTGACATACACTTTTTTTTTAACAGCTACAATTTTTAAAGTACATTGACAAAGATGTGACAAGTTCCACAAGAAATTAGAAATACTATGTGGTTCTTACAAGATGGTGCGCCTGCACACTATGCAATTGCAGTTCGTCAAATTTTGGACCAGCAATTTCCTGGGCGATGGATAGGAAGAGGAGGCCCAACAAACTTTCCTCCGAGGTCTCTTGATCTAACATGAATGGACTTCTATTTATGGGGAAGACTCAAAGAAATTGTGTACAGAAATCGGCCTACTACAAGAGAAGAAATGCAAGATAGAATAAGAAATGCAGTGGCGTCGATAAACACGGAGGAAGTACTGCGAGCAGTTGATTCCTTTCCAACCCGTGTTGATTTGTGTATGGAACAAAATGGACGACAACTTCAACACCTGTAAGCTGTCCCAGGGAACTAACCGATGAGCAGTTATTTTTTAAGCCAACTTATAACGTACACAAAAACTCAGTAATTCTAAGAAAAATAATATTTTTCTGTAAATTTTAAGCCAATAGAGAAATGAAAAAAATTCAAATATGAAAAATGTTGATAATTGTAAGAGCTTCAATTCGATATGTAAGATGACCCACATTGCAATTTGAAAATTTTGAGATATTTACTTTTTAAATTTCTTAAAGTTGTAAATTTTGAAACCTGCAAAAATGTGAGAAAACCTACCAAAATTAGGTATTGTTTGAAAGGACACATCTTTGTCAATGTACTTTAAAAATTGTAGCTGTTGTTTAAAATTGTTTATGTCAGATGTAAAAAGATATGCAAACTTAAGTTTTTATGATGTTTAGGGCCACCCTGTATTGACGGTGCAAGATAAATGAAAAAAATTTGTTTTATGATCAGTGTACTGAGACCTTTAAAATGAGGTACAACACGACCTACCTTTACATTTTAAATTTCCCAAAAACCAACCCCCTCCCCCAAAAAATACCCTTTTGGGGCATTTTAGAGTGTTGAAAACATTTTTCCTGAATTCTTTGGGGTCGAAATAGGGGGTTATCAGTTTAAACTAAATGTCTAAGTATTCTCGTTTCAATGCTATACAAGCCGGCCACCCGCTCTGATACACCCTGTATTTTACCTGCACAAAAAAGGTGCACTGTGCTGTACACATATACTGACACATTTATTATGTATGTTTTAACTCAACACTAGCGGCAAAACTATTATAATTTAATGTACATGGATTTTTAACTGCAATACGATTGTTCCACGGATAAAGGTATTATAAGCATTTCCCAAATCTAGCGTTTTAATTCTCACTAAGAAATAAACCGGTAAATTACATAAGTACACGGGTAAACTACCCTTATAAATAAAAAAAAAAAAATCAAATGCCTGGAGATGTCATGAAATTTAAATAATCCGTTTGGTCTATAGCTCACCGAACATGCATATGGGTAGATAACTTTGCAAGAACCGATTTTTGCCTTACGGGATTTTAAAACGAATATTTCAGCAAAAATTTAAAACACAGAGTTTTTCACAGAATTTTGAGTCAATTTTGAAAAAATTGAGTTTTATTACTTTTATAACTACCTTAAAAATCAAACGTCGAAAAACAAAACAGAAATATATCAAATCATACCAAACGTACAGACAGACAGACGATAAACATTGCCAGACCCACTTTTTGTGACTCGGGGTACCTAAAAACGAATATTTTCGCAACAGTAGCAACGTCGATTTCTTGTGATTTTCGTGGAAATTACAATTTTGAATAAACTGACTTCGTTCAAATTTACAACATACACGCCATTAACTGGTATTATTTATTTTATTTCATTAACTTTAAATCAAAACTACATGAGTTATGTACAGTACATTTAATAACACGCTCACATAATGGTAGGCAATTCTATTCAGTTCAAAATATTTTATTTTTCTACTTTGAATAAAATAATACATCGATTAATCCAAGTGCATAATATTGCACGCGTGGATTAAACTAAATAATTATATAATATATTAAAGGCAAAAGTTGTCTAATAACCATAAATTACATTACTTTAGAAACACAAAGGAGTGGTTAGAATATTTTGTTATTACAGGAGTTTTATGTAACATTTGTATAAGGTATTTTGAATTTTAAGTTTTCCATGGTAGTCATTTCTTTATCTAAATAATTATGTAATATCTTTTTGTTTGTCTCAGATTGAGATATTATGTTACTGAGTGTATTAGCCTAGCCAGGCACAAAACAATAATTATCATTTTAATTGAAGTTGATGAAAGAATATTGGAAATTATAAATTTAACACTCAACTAAAGAAAACTCAATCCATATTAAAAAAAAAATAATTTCCAAACCTTTAAGTCAGGCACTGTACAAATTAAATTACTAAAAGAAGTACTGAAAGGATTTGCAATAACATGATTAAAATATTAGATGTTTATTTAGTTACGTTAAATAAAGGTAATTAATAATTGCTAGGTTTAGAATGGTAGGAGGGGAAACACGCGTGCATTATATGCGAATCTAAAACAACTGTGCCGTAAATGTTTGAAAACGTGATTGTAGATTTTTATTTTTTTAAATAATGGTAAGGTACCATACACTTCTGAATATATTAGGTAGTATGTAGTATGTACTAGTTAACACTGTTGTTGACCCATTTCCTGCATAATTCTTGTAGATTTGGAAATGTGAACATACGCATTCCTTTAACTTTATGGACACTGTTCGTACATTTCTTGAAAGAACAAAGGTCGCGTGACATGATATCAAACACTCACAACACCCCAAAAGAAGGCCTCACACCAGACTGATTTGTTTATAAGAGACTCGTCAACACATCCCCCACACTGTTTCAGCGTAGAGATAAGGGGTGAAATACAGGTGACAGCTTTACCTAACAATTATTATTTACCAGAAAATTTGACGTAGCCTACTCTACAGATAAAGTAAAACTTTGATGTAGACTTTACTTTTGTTCTTCGTTGTTTTGAAGTCGATATTCCACAACTAATTACGAGCCGTTTTCTTAGTACATTATTTTTTACTTAAGAATAAATAAATAAAATATAAATTATTTGAAACAACGTACTTTTGTGATAAAGATGTTTTCAATAGGTAGTTGAATGTATAATAAATGTTGAAAACCATTTGATGTACAAATAATAAGTAATATTATTGAAGTGTAATAAATTATAAGTTTAGGTTTTAGGTGGCTAAACTTGTTTGTTCCCGAACTTTTTACTGGGATCTAATTCTTCGGTAATATGTGGGTCATATTTTAAGGTATTTAGTTAAATTATAGGATAATATAGCACTTTAGCTAGGTAATATTTCTAGTTATTATACCAGAAAGCACAGTCTTGCTCTTTAATACACACAATAATTAAATTAGAATCAGATAAATTTGTAAGTTTGTTTCTAAACAGAGCGCTGATCTACGGTTCTTAGGCCCAATTCACACAGAACGGACGTCCCGACATTAAAGTACATTAAGGTACATTAGAGTACAAAGGTTGACGCATACCCGCCTCGCTCAGGAGTCCACAATTCCTGCTAGCGGGCGGGTGTTTTGACGTCACTCAGAGACCTTGCACAGCCACCTGCTCCTTGTTCCCCCGCCCACCATTTTAGTATTTCAGTAGAATCACTCGTACCATGAGGTTGTATTTTGGTTCAGTGAGCACTGTTATTAACTATTATTTTAGCTGAATTTTTCTTTCTGTATTCATTCCATATTCGAGAAGTGTAATCACTTACAAATAAATGCAAAATGACAAAATATAATGCAAACTAAATATTCGCTGTCTATATTACAAACACAGATATGCACTGTCATCATCTTTATAAATGCAATATTGTTAATAACCAGTGAAAAATATAATAATTTAAAACTACATTAATATGCTGCGATCTAAACGAATATTTTAATCATAAAACAAAACAAAACTAAATGTAAAAATACATTTGCGGTAAATTAAGAGTGTTTTAAGGAAGTGATATTTTTGTTATTACTATGAACTAACTGAATATATTAGCTTGGAAAGTACATGTCATAAATAAATTTATATTTTATTTTATTTATTAAAGTTACAAGGTATGTAAAGCTTAAGTTCATTTACAAAAATAATTGTACACGGCAGAATTTTCTTCTTGCTGTCTGTTAAAAAGGAGCTAAATATAATAATGATTAACAAAAGTAGTTTACTAAAACAACAGTAAGATTGTAACATATATCTCAGTACATTCTGGATGAAGTAAGCAATTAAATGCAGTATTGTTTGTGTTTCAGCGTAAACATTTGATTTAAGCAAAGTTTTTATATTTTCTTATGAGCTACAGTACTTAGATATTTAAAAAAAAGAATAATATTAAATTTTCTTCATCTTCCACATTTAGGCAACAAACTATACAAAAAATATCGTTTGTGATAGATAAGTGAATATTGTTTGCATTACTATTATGTACACATGCATGATATTTGGTCTTTCTAAAAAAAAACAAAAAACAAAAAAAAAAAAACCAGTAGTTGAATGTTATACATTTTGTATTTACTGCAGTTATATGAGTAAAGCTATAAGTTAATAAAGGAAATAGAGACATCATAATATAACAACAAACATGTTACATTGAACAAGGCTATTACAATAACATACATGTATAACAACAAACATTACACAATGTGTACTGTGTGAGCAGATTCCAAGCATTGCTTATTAACTGCCAGAGCCAGTGCGACACATCGGCGGGCCGGTCACTGAGTGACGTCACTGCACGTGGCTGGCTTGAACCACGAAAACTGTCTAATGCGTCAACCTTGTACTCTAACAACCTTGACTTGTGCCATCCATCGCGACCCACACATCCACTGAGACCCACTCTTTATAATTGTGGTATAGATAATACAAACAAAGGTTAAGTCTTTATAATATCAGTATAGACAATACAAATAATGGTTACTTTTTTATAATGTCAGTATACACAATACAAACAAAGATTCCCTTTTTATAATATTAGTTACATAATTCGAACAAAGAGAACCTCTTTATAGTATCAGTATAGACAATACAAACGATTATCAGCTCGCTATAATATTAGTATAATAAGAACTGAGTTTACCTCTTTATAATATCAGTTTAGACAATATAAAGATTACCTCTTTATAATATTACTTAGTTAATACAGTTAAAGGTTACCTCTTTATAATATCATTATAGACAATACAAATAATGGTTAGTTATTTATAATATAAGTATAGACAATACAAATAAAGATTATCTCTTTATAATATTATTGTAGACTAGCTGACCCGTACGGCGTTGCCCGTGGTTGTTAGTATTTTCAGTCTTTTTGACGTAATTGTATTCTTTGGTCATGAAAAAAAGGCTACGCTATTTAAGAAAGCACTGAAAATTGTATTCCTGTAAACTACTATCTAACACGAAAAAGCTTTAAATATATCGTTTTAATTTATAGTTTTTACTAATTTTGACTTTCACTTAATTTCATTGACAATGTTGCAAGCACCTACAGCCTAAAAGGAAGCTACGTACCAAATGTCATTCCAATTCGTTCTTATAGGGATTTTTAGTAACTTTGACCCCACCCAAACCGCCCTAAAATTTGGAATTTCTTTTAACCCTTTCTTAGCAAGGGTTTAAATTAGCTGGGGGTCGTAGAAAAGATATTTGAATCACTTTGTAACATCCGCGTTAATTTAGGATGTAACAAACTGGTTCAAATAGAGTTTTTAATTTTAAATGTATAGGCCTAATTAGTATAAGATATTGTTTAGTATTTAAATATACAATTATATATCAAAATAAAGCTACGAATGTGATATTTTAGTGGCATTTAGTTTAATTCAGATTGTTTGTTTAGTTTTCAATATAATATGTTTAAACTCGTGTATGTTATGGTTATGCATGGTGTCAAATAATTTGTTTGTTATTATTATTATTGATAACGAAAATATGTTTTGAAAAGTATTAAAAAATTCATAGTTATGATATATTTTATATAAACAATATTTTAAACAGCATATCTCTAAGTAGGCCTATATAGATATTTAATAACCAATGTTTGAGTTGAATTATAATTCTGTAAGCATTTTTCGTTGTTTTTTCCTTGTGTTTGTTTATAGTTTTTCAATCTAACCTTAAAAAGCTGTTAGTTTTGAAGAGTATTAAAGTGATTATAAATTTGCTAAGTAATGTTGCTATGGTAATGATTGTAAACAAACATAACGTGTTGCTAAGCTTTTTATACGAACAGCTGTTTTTGTAAGCTATGGTTTTGAGTTCATACAGTAAAGGCTGTTGAGTTTCTTCCAAATTTGGAACTTTTCCGGGAAACTTTTCAAATTTTTCTTTACGTATAAACCTTCTATGAACTACTGCAAACATTTTAAGACCGAAATTAGCCAAATCGGTCCAGCCGTTCTCGAGTTTTAGCGAGACTAACGAACAGCAATTCATTTTTATATAGATAGATAGATAGATAGATAATACAAACAAAGCTTATCCTTATATATAATTCTGTAAGCAAAATTTTAGATTCAAAATTGTGGGAATTTGGTAAATCGGAGGATGATGGGAGAGGTGTCAAATTAAAGTTATCGATTCAAGGAACGAGGGAAAAATATAAGTTTTTTCTAAAATTAAAAACTAAGGGGTTTTTGAGATCCCCGAAAAACGAAAAATCCCCATAAGAAATACATGAGAATTTAAAAACATACAACAGCTGTTCTGCAGTTTACATTAAAACATTTGGTATTAAATAAATAAATTTAAAACATAAAACAGCTGTTCTGTAAAATAATATGACAGTTAAAGTAAATTATATTTTAAAATAAAATCTGCTACTTATTAACCTTTAAAAGATACACGTTGACTCACACATAGAGAAACCTTATAAGTGCGATTTTTGGAAGGTTGTATGGCTGTCCTATTAACTCTTCATACATTTATACTAATATCATAAAAAGGTAAAGTTTGTTTGTTTGTATGTAAGGGGTAATCTCTGGAACTACTGAACCGATTGAAAAAATAGTTTTACTAATAAAAACCTACACTTTACCTGAGTAACATAGGCTATAATTCATTTCGATAAAAACCTTTCTTATTTCAATATTTGTAAATTTAGTCGGAAAAAATTCTTACGTTAGGCCTAGAATGATAAACCAACAAATGTATTTACATTTATTACCATAACAATAAATTGAATAAAAGAACAGATAATATATTACTGTCTGTTCCAATATTTCCATTAACAGCTGATTTCAAAATTTGAAGCAATTATTTTTGTATTTCTAGATTTTAGATTAGGGTTTTAAAGTGTAGTCCTGAGCCTTGCTGGTTCTTTTAACCATTATTATAACTGCTGTTATGAAATATAAGAAATAATTTGATTTGAACATTTATCATTATTTATTATCTTAATTTTGAGGTTATTATTATTAATCATATAACTTTATTATAAATAAAACATAACATTTGTTTTTAGAAGGTTCCATTGGGGGTTGGCGTGCGGAGCACACAGGGGTCTCCCCTAGTCTCTTTATAATTTTAGTAAAGAAAATACAAACAAAGATTGTCTCTTGATAAAATTAGTATAGATAATGCAAACAATTTACGTATCATTATAATGCATTTATATTTAACACAATCATCAAACTAAAATATAACAACAAACAAAGAAGTTCCTAAATATTTTCTTTTCTTATTTCTTATAAAGGTATAAAACATCGTAAGCTTGACCATTCCTTCTACCTATAATATGCTATTTGTAATGTTTTCGGGTAATGTATTTTACTATCGATTTTATTTTACTACAAATTGACATTATGGCATTGGCCAAGTGTCATAGTGTTTTATCAAATATTACTTGGAGTAGAGCGATACCAATGTCATTCATAACCAATGCCATCAACGTCATAACGTCGATAAGGAGAGGCAGTGCCAGACCTCACATCATGGTAGCTATCGAGCAATGGAGGTACTTTTGGGTACTGCTTTTTATTACATCTTCAGGTAAATTATTTATAATTTATGTTAATTAGTTATATTTGTTTTACAAGCTATCTCAAAGCTTATACAATTATAAGCTGAAACAATTACTTTTGGGCTGTACGGGTACAAGACAAAATAGTAGTTTATAATTACCGGTAAATTACGTAATTACATTGTTTGCAATCTTTTTTACACTTGACGTAGTTACAGTTATAAACTTGCAAAGCAGTTTGTAATATTATTTAGTCATGTAATTGTGGTGTTTTTTGTTGTTGTTATGGCCAATGTATAACGAGAGAGTAGATTAATTATTTTGCATTTTAATTCTTGGATATTCCAGATGATGGTAGATTGTTTCTAAGATAATTTCCCCCAGTTTTTCAAGTTACCGAGTTTTGCAGAAATTGGTAGATTTAGGGAAATTTAAAAGTAGGCTATAAAAATGAACATTTAGTGTTTAAAAAAGGAACATTTTAATTGTGAAAATATTAATTAAAACTAAATTCAGCTATTTGAGTTTCGAATAACAAATAAGAACAGAAGCATTTATATTCCAGCCAGTTTATCAACAATAAAAACCTTTAATTCTAAAAACCTAACACAAAACTATTGATCATATTCATTTACGAAATTGCTTTACGTCACTTGATGATAATATTATTTTGTTTTTCAATAACAATAAAGATACTTTAAAAGTAACGACTTTATAATATTTTTGCTAATTGTTTTAAAAATTATATTGGTAATAGCTAGATAATGTACATAAGTAATTTACAATTCTAGTGCAATTTCTGAGAGAATTATAATTTAGTACAAAGATTCGACACATTCGGAAAAGAAGTTGACCAACATTGATTTATATATGGTGTTATTTTTAACTTATGCCATTTGGATAAGCTTGTTAAATTCTGCATTTATCTGACGAACTAAACGGAAAAGTTTAGTGCGGTGAAATTGCGAGTGCAGATAAACCTTAATTACCTAACTCACTGTGTAAATGGGTTTTTAAGAAAACATCTTTGACATCTTTTGTTCTAATTTCATTAAACAAACTTAACGTTATTCACTGTCTAAACTGGATAAAATTTAAATAGAAGTAGATTTAAGTAAATAAAATAATTTTGTGAAACATACAGTTTGTATAATTTTACCCTAATCATAATTGCAAACACTATGGCAGACTATTTGGTGATTATTTTGATGGCGGACATTTCGTTGAGAGTTGGTCCATTGAAAAATAGAATTCACCATTGTTTAAAATTTATCAAGACTTTCAAAATGATTTAATTTAAATTTTATTTAACAATTTAGTTTTGTTTTTGATTTAAAATTTACCTGTAAAATAAGCAACAGTGCTGAAATACGCACTTGTGATATTTTAAAGCTTCAGTCAACCCCACTTTAAAGTTACAACAACAAAAACTCTAAAATACGTAACAATTCCGTTAACGCAAGTAAGTTATGTAAAGTTTATTCAAGTCAAGCGAAAATAACATTACACAAGCTAACTTACAACAACCATCTTTACAATGAGTTTGTCATTGAATGGAGTTTAGAAAATAACCTCGCAAGTGCTTAGTTCAGTTTTTCAATAACTCAACTATCAACAAAATGGAAGCCTTAAAAACAACCACCACATATTTTTCCATTTTGGGCACCATTTTGGTTATGGTTATTATACAAACGTTCTGTTTACTCCAAATGCTTGAATTTACTTAGATCTAGTTGTATTACGAATTTCATCAAAATGGGGTAATGAATAATAAGATATGGTCTTTACTAAAATTGGAACACAATTATTTTTGAAGTGAAAACTTCTTTAGCGGCGTTGGGCACTTTTTGCTTGGGGAAAAAGCATTGAATTCGCGACCGTTACCACTCGAGATATAGTATGTATTATATATATATATATATATATATATATATATGTATGTACGCAACGCGAATATACTACATAGCACTTCTTATTGGGAGAGGAAAAAGCATCAAACTCGCGACCGTCACCGCTCGAGATATAGTATGTATCTATATATATATATATATATATGTACGCAACGCGAATATACTACATAGCACTTCTTATTGGGAGAGGAAAAAGCATCAAACTCGCGACCGTCACCGCTCGAGATATAGTATGTATGTATATATATATATGATATTTGTGTTATATGTATTTTTTTATCTGTCGTACCAGGTTTAGTACAAGTAAAAAAGTAAAACTTTTTATAGCTGTCGTGCCCGGCTTCGCTCAGGTAAATAAGAAAAACGTATTACAGCTGTCGTACCCGGCTTCGGTCATGTAAATAAGGAACACTTTTTATAGCTGTCGTACCAGGCTTAGTTCAAGTAAATAAATTAAACTTTTTACAGCCGACGTGCCGGGTTTCGGTCGGATAAACAGGAAAACTTATTACAGCTGTCGTACCCGGCTTCGGTCATGTAAATATTGAAAACTTTTTATAGCTGTCGTATCAGGCTTAGTTCAAGTAAATAAGTAAAACTTTTTATAGCTGTCGTACCCGGCAGCGTTCTTGTAAATAAGTAAAAAAATTGCATAGATGTCGTAAAAGACTTAGTTCAGGTAAGTGAAACTTTTTTATAGCTGTCTCCGTCGCTTCTTCTCAATTATTTAAGGCTCCATCGCATCTCCGCAAATATTTAAGGCTCTGTCTTATCTCCACAATTATTTAAGCCTCCGTCGCATCTCCGCAATTATTTACCCATTACAACATTAATACATTGATAAAAAATACTTCTTAATAACTCGAAAATAAAGTTAACTATATGAAGCTAAAATGTTTTCACTTCTGACGGCAGTCCCACGACAGCCTGTTTTTTTTTTTTAAATCTTGTTGCAGTGTGCGTGAGCTGTTTAAGTTTTATTTTCATTCACAATTTCAGATTTTTATCGTTTTCGTTTGGTTCGTCTATCAAGTATTAAACTTAAAAGGTGAATTCTTTTAAACAAAGTTAAACATATTACAGTATATTCTTTACTGAAAACCGTATTATATCTTTTGCAGTCTCAATTTGTTCATATAAAAGAAAGTAGCACGTTTACATGAATGTTCTTTGTGTATTTTCCGGTCTGTTTTTCTATACAGCATTGCTTTATTTATTGAGTGCACACACCTTTACGTAAAACAATTTCCATAAATACTTTTACAATCGAGTTATTTTATCTTTTAACAACACTGTTATAGAAGTTATTAGATGCTTTACAGTATTATTGAATTACGTAATTGTATAGTATAAGGTAATATAACTATGCAAATTTTATTATTCTGAACACTTTTGGGTTTTCTCAATACTCATGTAAAACAAGTTTAAAAATACAAAAATGTTTGTGACTTGTACTAAATTTTAAATGAATACTTCATGGAAATCGATATAAAAACATACAGCATTTGAAAAAAGTTACACAAGATGTATATAAAGATCAGTAAAGTTTTTTTAAAATAATTTTTTAAATAGTTTCCATGGTTCTAAAATGAATGCTCCTATATATTTACGATAATACTTCAGCTGAAGGGAATCAAAGTGATCAAGTAGTGTTCGTCTCGTCTGCTACAGTTGGAACCTCCAAAACAGTACGTAGGTTCGAACCTAGCTACTTTCGACCGATTTATCTGCGTTATATACTATACTCCTTTGTGTTTAACTGGAATAGAGTAAAAGTTGAGAACATAATTAATAATAATAACTAAATTAAAAAACTGAAGCTAAATTTTTGAAAGTATTACAGTTACTCATAAGCGATAGCGTATTAATAACTTATAGCGTTCAATGACAGGCTGTTATAGCCCTGGTTCAATGATCACAGGATCACTGTGAAGAATTTAAACACCGCGTCCCCTACCATAATGTTGGTAAAATACACAACACTCATTAACTGATTGATATTTATTAGATGCTATTACCAAGTTACCATCATCGGAGCATTCTAAACTAATACTAAACTAAATACTAAATTAATGGCGGCTAACTAATATTGGAGGTTACAGGAAAACCTTAGCTGTTCATTTTGTAAGTAATTAAAAAGATATCTGTTGAAGAAGCATCACTAGCCGTCATTAGTAAGCGAAGGCGGTGGGCTAGTGATAGATGTAACGAGTAACAAATTGCTGCTATTGTTCCCCCCAGCCAGAATTTTGGTTATGGAGAGGCTAAGCCTGAAGAGTGTTAGAGGGAGTATTTTCTTAGTGAAATGTCACTTAGCTATGGTTTTTGGCTACTATTATATGAAAGTGTGTACTTTTATATGACACTTAACTAATTACATGTTAATTACGAGTAAACGTAAATTGATTAACCGACAGTCTGATTACTCAAATTTGTGTATTTAGTGTTTTACAGGCAATTTTTACATCTTTTCTTTAATCCTTTACAGTATTAAACTAAAGCTTTCGAATGAAGCTTGTATTAATAAATCATAAAATCATTTCCTTTTATTAACTGCAGCCAAGTTTGATGCTGACAACGGATTTTAATTAGCACTCTGTAAATGAAAAATACGTAACATGACATCAGACCAGAATGGCTAAGAGATATAATTCTTATGTGTCTCTGTCCTTTGCAGGATGTCCAGACCAAAACTTTAAATTTCTAAAATCCATCAGGTAATATTTTTTATGAACTGATAATAAATGGAACGATTTTATGAAATACCAACGTTAAAACGAAATTAAAAAAAAATCCTATTCCAGAATATAATTTGCGCTAATTTTATTGGATAATCGGAAGTTAAAAGGAAATTTAAAACTAAAAAAGTTCACGAAAACCTAATTAAAATACAGTTTTCGCTAATTTGTACTCGATGTAGGAGATAAAATTTACTTAAATCGCAAAAGGCAAAGTTTCGTGTAAAATAAACGACAACCGAATATAACTAATAATAATTAATTTGGTTACAAAATCCCCTGACCTACTTTCCAACTCCCTTATCAGATTGCGTGTGAAAGAACAATTTTTCAACGGCCTGGTAAAAAAATTCCATTTCTCCTGGACAATTTCGGGAGAGGTTGAAGTCTCTCGAGCCCGCTTCCTGGCTATGCTCCTTATTGCCTAAGAGCAGGAGTATTTTGAGTATTTAATAAACAGTTATTGACTAGAGACCCAGTGAAAAATGTTGCAGCTATCATAGAGGAAGTAATGTTTCTAGGTTAGCAAACAACTGTTTCGTTGCAACAATAAGTTCGTGTTTTGTATCAGCTGGACAGTTAGTTAAACTAATTGATTTGTTTAATTTTGTTGCCCTTGATACGGTTGGCATGACTGATTGATCTGCTTCCATGTTCCTGGGAAGGCCATTTGTTCGCAATAGTAGCAAATATTGTGACAGTAGTTGTACAGGATGTCTCAGAAATACCAATCAACAAATAGGAATGGGTTTTCCTAACTTGCAGCCAACGGATTGAGCTAGATGGATTGTGTGTGAAATGTTTGTAATCGTGAATAAAAATCTTGGCTATTATTTGTTTAGTATTTTGAAATAGAAGTTTTTCAAACTTTCCAATTAATGGTATGATTGTGTCTGATATCCCATAAATTTATGAATAAAGATATAAACAAAATTTGCCTAGATAACAAGTAGTCACTATTTATAACTTTGGTTAAGTAAAGAAATACTTCCATAATTATTAGCATTCTCTATCGGGAAAATAAAAATGATATCTTAATTAAAGGAAAATTATCTAATAGGAAATAGCTTTTATTCTCTATTTTCATTGAAGACAATTTCACAAAAAGACGAAGATGCTAACTGTTGTATTTGTTAAACAACTTCACATATTTTTCGGTTTAAGAAGGTCGATTCAGAGGCTGGGAAAGACAAAAATGGACCAATAGGTTCTACAGAGTATTCAAAATTTTCGGAAACACTATTTTACGATTGTCTCAGAGAACATTTTAAAAGTTTATTACAGAATAGATTTGATTACAAGTTTTGATATTTTTTATTCAATTTTACATAATAGTGGTAAATGTACTTACACAAAATGTACAGCCTTAAAAAAACTTT